>QEPC01002494.1:2349634-2361368 GCA_003113815.1 Sphenodon punctatus
CACCCCTACTAAAGTTGAGTGCTTTGCTTACCTTTGCGGAGCTCCGGGTGCGGCGGCGGGTGCGGGCGATCCGGCGGCCTCAGCGCCGGCTGTGGCTGCCGGCGTCAGAGATGCTCTATGCCTTCTGGGGAAGTCCTAGAGCGTCTCTGACGCTGGTAGCCACAGCCGGCGCTGAGGCCGCTGGATCGCCGACCGCCGCCGCACCCGGAGCTCCGCAAAGGTAAGCAAAGCACTCAACTTTAGTAGGGGTGGTCCCTGGGGGGTTGGGGGGTGTTAAATGCCCCCCCCATGGATTGGGTCTATACTTACCGGTGGCTGCGGGGACGCCACGGCCGCTGGTGCTGGGGGGTGGGCTCTTTTTTAACAAAAATCCAGGCTGGGCAGGGTGGGTGGGGGGTGTCCCCCCTTCCACCCGCGCAGTCTGGACTCGGGGAGGTTTTTTTGTTTTTTTTACTTTTTGGTGGGGCTTTGCTTACATTGCAGCCATTCATTTAAATGGCTGCAATTTAAAAAATCTGGTACCCGGAATCCGGTAACCGGACCGGATTTACCGGGTTGAATCCGATAATGCCGGTACGCCGAGTACCGGCATTATCGGATTCCGGATTTACCGGTATTCCCACCCCTAGTATAAACTACAGCAACCCCTGGAAAAAACCCCACCTGTCTGTAAATCTATTTATATCTGTCCATCTACAAAAGATTTATCTAATATGTCTCAGTACAGATTTTTTCTTACTGTTTCTCTCCATTTAGAGAGTCTACTTCAAACATGTTCCTGCTCCCTGAAAAAGCCCATAAAACTCAAGAAATGATTACTAAGGAAATATATCAGGGAGCTTGGATGTCTACTAGAATGATCTATTGTCCATAAGCCTGTAGCATTGCCATTCCCTCTAAAAGAAATACTCAACAGCCTACAGGTATGGACTCTGCATAAAAACAAAAAAGGTACATTTTAGTTGTGATTGGAGTGTGATAGCTGGTGGTCATAATGAGCTGAAGCTTGTGCAAATGGGTTTCACAAGGGGCTATCTACATTCCTTGTTCTTTCATATCATCCCAAAAGGAAAGAAAAGGAGGAAGTATGACATAAGGTTGTGAGGTGACTTGAGAAGTCTAAGTAGCACCATCCTTCACTACAGATGAAAGGAAGGTTTCTCGAAATGATAAAAATGAAATAGAACCCTTTGAAGAGTTTTACATGCATATTACCAGGGAGACAAATGTCTTCGTCAAATAGAGTTTTTTGGCTCTTAAAATACTATTTGATTTACACACAAAATAGTTTGAAAAAATATGTCTTCCTTATAATATGAGGGAGAGCCGTAAGACCTATTCTGCTAAATAATATACTGTTTGTGAAATAATGCACACATATACAGTAATGCAGAAAGAAAAAAGAAAGCCTCAGAAGAAAGTTTAGATTTAAACCACCTTCAAGATGCATTTCCCTGGAACAGAACTATTGCATACCTTTATCTTTACTCTTTAACTTTCATCCCCGATACAATATTTGATCCCAACATATTGTTCTGTGTATGAATTTAGGAGTAGGTTCTTAAAATAGATCGTGGGGGTGGGGGTACACAATTACATAGACTTAGCAATTCCAGAGAAATTTGCAGGTATCACTTCTTATATCACAAATTCTCTAGGGGGTTGCTTCTCAAAATGTGGGGATGGGCCCCTAAGGTGGTATGGAAGGTATTCCAAGGTGCAGAACTCAAGAAGGATAACAGCTGGTAAACACCTAGTTCCGCTCTGACTGAGCTAGGTGGAATTTCCAAAATAATGAAGGAACAAGGGGAAAAGTCTTTCTTCTTCCCTGTAACTTTGTTAGGCGCATGCATCTGTGACTTTTCAGCTTTATGAATGTTTCCCAGTCTCTCTTTGTTTCTTTCTCTCTCGTCTCCCCTTCCTTGTCTTACTTACTTAGATTGTAGGTTCCTATATCAAACTGCTAAGGCTATGCACAGGATCAAATATTTATATTTGTGGTTTTAGTATTTGCATCTTTACCTGTGCTCTCTGCATTTTCCCCATTGTTGTCAATGTGGAAAACACAATTAACACAGGTCCCTGCATATGGGTTTTTTGGCACAGAAGTCAGTGAGACAAGCTTATAAGTAAAGAAAAATAAAGTCAAGTCCAGAAGGGAGTTCCACAGCCTCAGTGCAGTCCACGAGAATGCCCCCTCATTGTCAGTACCCAAGATACTCAGGAAACATCGAGGAGGGTGCCCCAAGGTGACCGCAGGAAATGTTCCAGGGCTTGGTGTGTGTGATAAGGATGTGCACCAGAGCCCCATGTCGCTTTTCATTTTTGTTATTGTTGTCATTATCAAAATCTGTAATTTTATCATTATTGTTATTACAACAATGTTTTCATTATTGTCGTTATCACTACTGATACCGATTTCAAACGAAGATTTTATTTTTGTTATTGTTATCACTCCACATTCCCCCTCTCTGGCTTGGAAAGGCTGCAAGGCTGTCTGTTCCCACCGCTGGAGCTGTCTGAGCCTGGGGTAGCCCCCTCCCATGTTCGGGCTGGATGAGAGCCACAGCCACTTGTCACATCTCTGAAAGTAGCCCAGGGGGCATAAATGGGATACACCTCTGAGGAATTCCTGCTGAAGCCATTCACCATCTACCGCTGTCACTCCTGCCGGGCTGGAACTGTGTTGCTGCTGCTCTTCCGGGTTCTCTGCTGACCATCTGCGGAGAAGGAAAGGATGGAAGGACAGTGAGTGTGGGGGTTGGGGGGGAACCCATTGAACTGGGACTGTTTTCCTCCATCCCCCTTCCCCTGCCCAGAACCGGAAGTAGCCCAGGGGGCATAAATGGGATACATCTGTGATTTTGGGACCCTTTGGGGATCGTAGGGGATGTAGGGGATGTGGTATTGTAAGCTTTTTTGTGTTGGGGTTGTGTTGGGAGAGGTTAATGGGGGTGATGGAGCCAGCCCCTGGTGGCAGCAGGGGAGGGTGCGGTGGGAGTGGGGGGTGTAACATTGTTTAATAATTTTGATATGGCTGCATTATAATTGTTATTTTTGTGATATTTTGTATTATGATTATATTATTGTATATTATTTATTTATTTATTTTTATTATTTATTTTTATTTTATTTTCCAAAATTTATACCCTGCCTCCTCCTGCAACACAGCTCGGGGCGGCTTCCAACAATCAACAATAAAAACATTAAAATTCATTTAAAAATATTATTGGGTTGTGGATGATGGCTCCTCCCCTCCTGGTGAGAGCAGGAGGATGGGGGGGGGAATTGATGGGCTCCTTCCCTGGTGGCAGCAGGGAGGGAGCATATGGATGGGTTATCGTGGATGTGGATAGGGTAGTCTTTTTGGTTATGTTGTATTGGGTTGTGTGGGGGAGCAGGAGGTTTGGGTAAAGAGGGGAGACTATGTTATATGTTTTGATATGTTAGGGTTTGTGATAGGAAATGTTTGTTATTGAAATATTTTGTAATTGATATTGTTGGCCAGTACCTGGTATTGAATTTGTAATTGTTGCTTTGTTTGTTCCTCCTTTTCTGTAAGCCACCACGAGTCGCCATAGGCGAGAGAGTGCGGGGTACAAATAAAAGGTTGATTGATTGATTGTTATCAATATCATTTGGTCTTGTGATCTTGCAAGACCAAAAACCTGAAAAGGTATTTCGATCGCGTATGTTGTTGTGTACGGTGACTTGGTGTCTCTCTGGCTTGTGTGAAAAATTGGTTGTGAGCTTGTGTGTGTGTGTGTGTGTGTTGTAGCTGTGTGTGTGTGGTTTGGTTTGTGCATGAGGATAGAAGGTGAAGGAAGCAGTGGTGGTGGTGGCAGGAAAAGGAAAATGAAGATGAGGAGGAAGGTCAAGCTGGAGGAGGAACAACAAATGGAGGCCCAGCCTGAACCATCTGATGAGGTGGTGGAGGTGGGCTCCTCACCAGAGGAGGAAGAGGGCAGAGGAGATGCCACTGCTGCCAGGTTTGTAAAAATTATTTTTGTTTATTGTTCCATACAACTTTGAGAACAAGAAGAATACTATCCTTTAGAGAGAGCTTGCTGGCATGTGGGTGGTGGGCTGTCAAGCACAAACAGTGGGTGGCAGCGGAGTGGCAGGATTTAAATGTGTCTTATTTCTGGGTCTGCCACAGAGAGGTGGGGGGTTCTTCCAGCAGTCAGGCATGAGCCGCAGCACCCACCCAGACACATGCCAGCCAGGGTCTCAAATTGCCAACAGTAGCACCCCAGGAAGGGCAGGATTTGCACGTGTCTTATTTCTGGGTCTGACAGAGAGAAAGGGGAGGGGGGGCTCTTCCAGAAGCAGCAGCTGGGGTCTTAATGTGCAGATTCTACAGCACCCTGGGTGGTGGTGGTGTAAGTGGGAGAAAGGGAAATAGGTGAGTAGGCAGCACTGCAACAGCAGCACCATCCATCCACTTGGTGTGGGAGAATGGGTATTGGTCTGGGAAGGATTAGAGGCATTACCATGAATGCATGATATTATGTAGGTGTTTATGTGTTCCTGTTCCAGAGAGGGTGATGATGAATGGTCCAGGCCCATCAAGGTGGACGTCTCAGGGCCAAACCAGGCCAACAAGGTCTGCTGTATGGAAATATTTCCATACCCCGAAAGGCGGATTTGCAGAATGCAAGTAAGGCACGGGGACTGGAACACCAGGGAATGGATTGCCCTATGACCTGTTTGGAAGTCCCCCGCAGAGAGGGAGATTGGCCAGTCACCCACTTGTGGAGACAGAATGCAGGCAGGGCTTGATAGACCATTGGTCTGACACAGTATGGCACTTCTTATGTTCCTATCTTTTTTTATGTTCTTTAGATCTGCAGAAAAAAAATCAAGAGGGGGATTCAGGGGACCACATCAGAGCTGATTGCCCATATAGAGATCCTCCACCTCATCGAAGTGGCGTAGGATTCACACATCGAAGGAATCACCAATGTTGCCAGAATTCCAATTTTGGAGGTGTCAAGTATGTTAAACTGGACCCTTTAAAAGTGTTTACTTTGTGCACTGCAATTACTACCGGGTTGTTCAATGGGAGAAATAAGAAAATGAATCATCATACACCCACCGAGTTTTCTCAGAATGGTAATTTATTCAGTTTTTTGCCCATTCCAAGCTGAGAGGTAATTATCTTATCAAATATGTGTATTTGCTAGTGCTTAACTATATCGGGCAGAGATTGACAGGTACCTCAAAACAATTTAAAGCTGGTCATGCTTCTGCATGTTCCATTTTCTGAAATCACCTAGACAATATAGGATTATATCAGCAGGAGAGAGAAGTGTCCCATTTGGTTTAATCGGGTTTCTTTATATCATCCAGTTATATATTTCCAGCCATGCTTCTGTATGTAATTAAAAATGTCTAAAGCCAGGATTAGTGGCAGCATAAGTTAAAATGTTGGACAGGAAATAGTTATTTAGGACAGCAACTTTGTTTCAAAATAAAATTATGGTGTGATATTTCCCTCCACCCCATGTGTCGACGGTTAGTGCAGTACATTCATTAATGTAAAGGGCAGAGCTATCTTCACTTTCAGTGACATAAGTGAAGTGAACTAATGGAGCGTCAGTGAAAGATCAGTGCCTTTCCACAGGGATCTAAAAAAAAATAAAAAATCTCATTGCTACCTAATGCTTGCTATTTTTTCTTTTCCAGAAAGATTTAGTGGGATCAGTTAAAGTAGAGCCTAGTATCAAGAGCTTCTTTAGTACTTATCTTCTTTTCTCTTTTCTAACATGGGGCCTGATAATACCAAAATAATGTTAAGAATTTAATCAGTGTTACCCGCTGGGTGCTAAGAAGGATAGGGTAGTTTGATAATCACAGAAATTTTAGTTTGCTGCTCAGAGGGGACTTGGTGAGCTATGAGCTAAGATCAAGTGTATATCTAGCGAGAGAGAAACTTTGATTGACCTGATGCCCCCAATCCAGTTACCTTAAAGGAGTAAGTGAAGCTGACTGCCAGAGAAAGAAAAGCAAGGCAAATCTAGGTTAGCCCCCACCCCTTTTTTGTTAAGATAATTTGCTATTAAAACCGGTTCAAGCGATACAGTGAGGGAGTAAATTTTAACCTATGGATTTTCTTCTGCTGTCATTTATACATACATTTTATATCAGAACTTGGGTCCCCTTTCACCTTAATCATCACCTTATTTTCCTCTCAGCGTTATTTTTGTAGCCACTGATTGATTATTTTTTCTAGTGTCCTTTCATCCTTCTCCCTCACAGTCTCTCTGCTTTATGACCATTCTCCCCAAACCTCTGAGCTCCCACTTATCTCCATTCTCACAGTGGTGTCTGGTGGGCTTTTAGACAGTGGGACCGGCCCACAGATTTTGAAAATGGTAAAGTGGGAAATCCAAAGCCCCACCCCCAATTTGTATAAATACATATACAGTACCGTAGAATTATATATCTCCAAACAGGCAAGGAACTTTGCCATAGTCAAAAAGTTTTTAAAAAGAAAGAAAAAGTAGAGCCCAAGTCAATGAAATAACCATTAGACAAATAAACAACTCCCCAAAGCTTTTTTTAACACACACACACACACACAAACACACACACACACACACAGGCAAAAGTTACTTTTTAAGAGAGGGGAAAAAAAACCCAGATCCTCATACCCCTAAAGCAACACTTAACAAAACAAATAAATAAAACCCACCCACATACAAGTGGAAGGAGAGGGAGAGAGACAGCAATGGGGCAGGGAGAGATGCAGGCATGAGTGAGGGGAGAGACAGAAACAGGGTGGTGGGATGGGAGGAAAGACAGGGAGGAGCAAGAGGGGAAGGAGGAGATGGGGAGAGCCAGGGAGGAGTTGGAAGAGACAGAAATGAGTCTGGGGTAAGCAGGGAGTAGTGAGGAGGGGCAGAAATGGGTTGGAGGGATGGCTGGGAAAAGTGAGGATAGGCAGTTCTGAGGACTTACTAATTCTGACACACTGCTCCTCACTCCTCAGCTGCCATGTTGGGTCTCTGGGGAAAGGAGAGGAGGCATGGGTGCTGTTAGCAGCCAGGAAGACATCATGCCCCCTCTCTTTTCTACTACTGCTACTGGCCTTGGGATGGTCTGCATTACCACCCTGAGGCTGTGCTGGTTGTCTGACTCCTTGCATTGAGAGCTGCAGGGCCCTTCCAGCCCCTGCCTCAAGCCCCTTTCCCCCTTTACTACAGAAGTGATCCCAGGATGGCAGGACATCCTTCCTGAGGGCACAGGTACAGTAAAAGAAGTAACTGGCCTAGCCACCTTAGCATTCCCCACCCCCACCTCTTTGTCCATCCTCCTCCCATCCTGCCCTTGCCTCTTCGTCCATTCCTCTCCCCCTGCACAGATGGCTATGAGTATTCACTGCTGTTGGTCCAGAAATGCAGCAGCCAGCTTAGCTGTGAGTTGAACGAGGGTGGGGAAATGAGGGAGAGGTTGGGAGGCAGGGTGGAACTTCACCGCCCCCGACTTTTTGATTCCCAAGATCATGGACCTTGTTTCTCTTTTTCCTCTCCCTCAGCCCCACCCCCATTCCTGGCATTTCCTCCATCGATTGTCACAATAAATGAACAATTTTAAAAATACCAGTCCTGCTAAGATGATATTTCCAAGGGGTCTGTGGTAATGCAGCCCTGCAAGCTGTATATCTCATAAGTGTCCTCTAAAATTTGCGTATCTGGCCACCCTAATCTCATATGCAATAATAATCTGTATATCTGATAAATGTACTTCTGACTGAACAGCAATCTTCCCCTAATCTGCAGAGAGCTCAACTGAAGTCACTGGGGCTCCAGGTGGAATAAGAACATAAAACATGTCATGCTGAGTCAGACAATTGGTCCATCTAACCCAGTAACTAGGCCTGAAATGAAAAATCACAGTGAATGAGCCTGCCCTATTTATGACCCCAGCTGTACCCAACACTATCCTCCAGGAATATACCCATTTCTTTCTTTGAATCTATCTATGCTCTTGGCCTTCACAATGTACCATGGCCATGAATTTTACAGAATAACTGTGTGTTGTGTTCGGGGGGGGGTGGCAAATGCTTCCCTTCCCACATATGTGGTGAGTCCCTTCTTGGGACTCCCTGGCAGGTCACTGCTCTCTGCTGCTCCCTGGAACCCACCATTTCTTCAGCTGACATGGAAGAAGCAGTCCCAGGGAGCACACACACTGGCAGCAAGAACAGCGGTGGATTCCCACAACCTGGTGCACACCACGAATTACTGCTCCCTAGAACCTTTTGCTTCCTGCATGTGTCGGCAAGCCTGAACAAGTAGGGGTTATTAATTTGTGTTAGCACTCATACATGTGTAGGCTGACCAAGTATAGTATCATAATGGTTAATCTGGCTCTGTCTCTCTCTCTCGGTATTCAGAGACAGAGGGTATTTTCAGACGTTACGTGGTCAATGTCCACCACAGTCAATTCCCTGTGGTGGCTTGGACCACATAATGTCTGCTGGGTGGAATGGATGTCCCCCCCCAGATGTTACCATGGCGTGGGATTAGATTCACCAGGCAAGCGGCTGATGCAGCGGGGCTGGAGGCCGTCGCGTGTTGAATCCGATTCCAGGCCGTGGTGACCCCCGCCATCACGTCTGGACGGCAGACATGGGCCAGAATCCCCACAGGGATTCCAGCCTGTGGCCATAGCGGGCGGGCGCTGCGGCGGCATTGCCCGCGGCGGCCACCCGTCTCCCCAGAGGGTGGGCGGCGAGGAGCGTGGAGGGGGCGGGGCTGTGTGGCCGCACATTGCACAGCAGGGCCCCGCCCCCAACCGATTCCCCATCGGGATCCCCCGGAATGTCTATTAGGGCACTACGGGTCATCCCGGCGGGGGATCATTTCCTTGATTTCGTGACGGGGCCAGTATGAAAACACCTGGACTCACTTGGCTATGGTGGTACCAAGAAGTTATGTCTTCACTGTTTTATGAACCCCGACAGTGTCTTGATGTGTGAAACCACAGTCCTATAAAAATTGATTTTCATTTTTCTTTTTAGGGTGGTGTGAGGTGGGGTGAACTTCATCATTAGGGATGGGCGAACAGATTGCAGTTCAGTTTTGGCTGTTCGGTTCTGTCTGGTTCAGCCGTTCGATTCGGCCATTAGGTTCGTTCACCGTGTTCGGGTTCAGCCATTCGGTTCGGCCCTGTTCGATTTGGGCATTCAGAAAAAGGCTCTCTGTGCAAGGAATGATGGCCATGATGGTAGGTCATGGGGCTAGAGTGGCAGCTTCTGGATATTGGCCACAGTCCTCCCTGCCTGTAACTTGGTCCCAGAACCCTGATGGTGGATCCTGGGACTGGAGTGGCTGTTTCTTTATGCGGTGGAATGACACGCCTCTATGCGAGGAATGATGGCTCCAGATCCATAACGGTGGGACCTGGGGCTAGAGTGGCAGCTTCTAAATAAATATTGGCCACAGCCCTCCCTACCTGTAACTTGGACCCAGAACCCTGATGGTGGGTCCTGGGGCTAGAGTGGCTGTTTCTTGATGTGGTGGAATGACACGCCTCTGTGCGAGGAATGATGGCTCCAGACCCATGATTGTGGGTCCTGGGGTTAAGGTGGCAGATTCTAGGTATTGACCACAACCCTCCCTGCCAGTAACTTGAACCCAGAACCCTGATGGCAGGTCCTGGGGCTGGAGTGGATGTTTCTTGATGTGGTGGAATGACATTGTCTCCATGCAAGGAATGATGGCCCCTAACCCATGTTGGTGGGTCCTGCGGCTAAGGTGGCAGCTTCTAGGTATTGGCCACAGCCCTCCCTGCCTATAACTTAGCCCCAGAACCCTGATGGTGGCTACTGGGACTGGAGTGTCTGTTTCTTGACGCAGTGGAAAGACATCGCCTCCGTGAGAGGAATGATGGCCCCAGACCCATGAGAGTGGGTCCTGGGGCTAGATTGTGGATGTTCCTTTGTGCAGTTGAATGATGGCTCTCTGTGAGTGGAATGACTGGCCCCAGAACCCATGGCACATATAGCATGGGCAGCATTGGCAGCAGCAGTAGACATTGGATTGCCGGGACACAGAACCCATGGCACAGACAGCAGAGGCAGCATTGGCAGCAGACATTGGATTTCCCAGAGGCAGCATTGGCAGCTGGTGCAGACATTGAATTGCCCGGGCACAGAACCCGTGGCAGGGACACCAGAGGCAGCATTGGCAGTAGCAGCAGAAAACATTGGGTTGCCTGGGCACAGAACCCATGGAACAGCAGAAACAGAAGCAGCAGGATTTGCCTGTACACAGCACCCTTGGATCCAGGACAGATGGATTTCCCAGGGAGTAGCTCCCATACAGCAGCAGATGGCAGCATAAGGATTGTGTGGGCAGATTTGGATTGGCCAGGGCAGTGCACCCATGGACCAGCAGACAGCAGCATGGGATTACCAGACCAGTTGTGCACATTACCCATGGTAGCCAGGGTAAGCAGACAGGCACTGTGTCATGAGAGGAAGGCAGACTGTGGCAGACTTTGATCTAGGCCACCTGGGTGGATGGGCGGGCATCGTGGCATGAGAGGCAGGCAAACTGAAGCAGGCTTTGATCTAGACCACCTGGGCAGGTGGGCGGGCGGGCGGGCTGGCATGGAGTGCGGCAAGAGCAAAAGACAGGCAGACTGAGGCAGGGTTCAAGCTTTGCAACCTGAGTGGGCAGGCAGGCAGTGTGGTATGAGGAGGTGGGCTTGGGAAGACTTTGAGCTAGGCAACCTGGGTGGGCAGACAGGCAAGTTGACATGGGAGGTAGGAAGACAGACTGAGGCATACTTTGAGCTTGACGGCAAGCTGGGTGGACAGACAGGCAGCATGGCATGAGAGGCAGTAGGGCAGGCAGGCTGGGACATTGTCAGCAGGGCACTCAGATAGACTAGCAAAGACTGTGCAGCACGAGAGACCGAGAGCCAGTCAGTGTCACATAGGTGGGTCGAGATCGTGTAGCTAGCCATAGGCCGGCTGGCAGGTTTACAGTTTGTTTCCCAATGCCACCTTGCATCATGAGGTCAGTCAGATAAGGTAGCCGAGGTCATCTAGTATCCAAGAGAGAGAGAGAGAGGGGGGGGCAGAGAGAGAGGCAGAGAGAGAGGCAGTATGGGTGCCAGGCATTGGGAGGGAGGGACAACACCTCAGCAGCACAGGAGCAGTAGCCCTAGCCCAGATTGAGGAGGAGGAGGAGCCCCGTCCTAAGACTTCCCTGGCATGGGATGGCATGTGCCACTGCACCATCAATCCATGTCCAGGGGCAGCTCGGGGAATCCCAGCAGCGGAAGGTTCACCTTCAGGAACAGCAACTGCTTCACCAACTTGGCCCCCAGTCTCAGTTGCTGCTGGAAGCAAATGTCCCCCAACATGAAGAACACTCTCTTGCTGGGGACACTGGTTGGTGGGCAGGACAGGATACCCTCAGCCACTGTCGACAGGGCCGGCCACACGTTGGCCTTACTGGCCCAGTAGGCCAAGGGATCGCTGCTGGGATCAATGCATGGCTCCTCCTCCAGTTAGGTCTCCACTGCAAGAGGCACCATCGTACTCCCTCTGGTAGCTCTGGATCGGCACCACCTGCCCCACTCCCCTCAGCCACGCTGCTTGTCCTTTTGTGCTGGGCCCCATGCTCCCCAGAGTGGCCTGCACACAGGAGGAGCTGCTGGCACTAGAAGGGGTCCTGCTGCTGCTGGTCATCCTGCTGCTGGTGCAGCTGCTACC
>QEPC01002494.1:2370278-2394721 GCA_003113815.1 Sphenodon punctatus
TTCCGAACCTTGTTCGCCCATCCCTAGTGGACACCACCCTCAACAGCAGCTGTTGAAGAAAGGCAAGTGGATGCACCCATCACTTCACAGTATTCAGAGGCAAATGAATCATCATCCTGTCCTCCACCACATAGTTGCAAGCGAGAGCACCCAAAGAAATCAGAGGGGCCAGAGGACCTTTACATTGATTGTTACATTTTGAACCGCAGGCACCGGTCCTCGGCCCCTGGAAGACAAATGACTACCTGAAGTCACTCGTCAGACCTTTCTGTCCCCCTCCCCCCACCACACACCACAGTCCATCCCCTACAGCACCCCTGTCGATGGTCCTTATCCTGTGAACATGCTCAATGCTCTGCATCATTCATCAAGATCATCAATGATGTTATAACTATCTGTTGAGGCTGTGGAGGCAGAGGGCAAAAGATGATTGGATGATGCCATGCGATAAGTGTAATGAGTGACTTGTCCTAGGACCAAACTGTTTTACTCCAATTGAATAGCAAGGAAAGTTATGGTATGGTGACGGTCTGGGTGCAGTAACAGAGACAGTAGCGGTAGTCATATGACAGCTGGAGTGGAAGTGGGATTAGGAACTATCGCAGGTTGCTGCTCCTTATCTACGCAGGACCGTGGTCCAGGTGTGAGACATGATGGCTCAGAGTTGGCCATATCTTTTTAAGCAAAACAGTATTTCCTTGGGTTGTCCTCCTGTCAGCAGAGGGACACGTATCTTGGGGCACGACGAGGCACCGGGTTGCCAAGAGCTGTCCCATGGGTCTCGCATATATTATGCAACATGTAGCTTGTCCCAATCATGACAACAACTGTCTCTATCTTGAAGTCGAGGCGTGTGGACAGGTATCACCAGTGTTGCTTGAGGGTCCTGAATGCCCTCTTCACAACTCTGCGGGCAGCGCATAACCAGTTATTATAATGCACCTGCTCTGGGTTTCTGGGCACAGGGAAGAACTTCATGAGCCATCGGAGGAGCGGATAGGCAGGGTCCCTAATAATGACAGGGGGCATTGCTACCCCCTCGATGCAGGTCATGGTGGGATCTCCAAATTCTCCCATGTACATGCAGGAAAAAAGAAGGGAGATGGCAAGAATCCAAGCATCATGGCTGCATCTGAAAGCCAGTAAAGATGTCGGTGAAGCAGCCTCTGTCATCTTTAACCACCTGGAGTGGATGGGAGTAATACCCATGGAGATTGGTGAATTCTGCTGCTTCAACGTTAGGGGGCCACAGGATCTCGATATGTGTGCCATCGATCACACCGATGCAGTTTTGGAAGCTTGCTGTTTGGAAACCAGCTATGACCCAGCGCTGGCCCTTGGTCTAGGAGAATAGCACACGCACACACCTTTACATGTCATTAATCTCTCCCTCTCCAACGGCTCCTTGCCCTCCGCCTTCAAGCATGCCACTGTCTCTCCCATCCTCAAAAAGTCCACACTCAACCCCTCTAGTTACCAGCTGGTCTCCCTCCTACCCTTCGCCTTTAAGCTTCTTGAACGTGTGGTCTACTCCCACTGCCTAGATCTCCTCTCTTCCAACTCCTCCCTGGACCCTCTCCAATCTGGCTACCGCCCCCTTCACTCCACTGAAACTGCCCTTGCCAAGATCACTAATGATCTACTTGTCGCTAAATCTAAGTGCCTTTACTCCATTCTTGTCCTCCTTGACCTCTCTGCTGCCTTTGACACTGTCGACCACTCACTCCTACTGGACTCTCTTTGCTCCCTAGGCTTCTGCGGCTTTGTTCTTGACTGGTTCTCCTCCTACCTCTCTGACCGCTCCTTTAATGTGTCTCCACATCTGCCTTGCCCCCACCTTCTTCACCTTCAAATCCCACCTCAAAACCCACCTCTTCCTCGCCACCTTTCCTGACGCCTGTTAGAACTTCCTTTCAATATTTACTGTCTGCCCTCCCCACAGACTCCTGCCTAACTGCAACCAAGCCAGACACGTGCACCTGAGACTTCACATCTACTTGAATGTTATTTATTCCTTGTCTCTCCCTATGTCCCCTCTCCTTGTCTCCCCCTTTCCATGTCTATTAGATTGTAAGCCATAGGCAGGGACCACGTCTATGTTATTGTTCTGTAAAGCACCAGGTACACAGATGGCACTATACAAATGTTTAGAATAAAATAATAATAATAAAATAATAATAATCTCACAGAAGTCAAGGGTGATGGTGGAGACCGTGCTGATCCCCAGTCCGAAGTGCTGCACAAGTGACCTACATGATTCTGGTGTAGCCAGGGATTACATGGCAATGGTGCAATGCTGCCCCTCGGGGATGGGTGCACACATGTTGGTGCGATGTCACTCAAGCTATGGAGAGAGGTGGTACACTTTCCTCATGAATAGAGCGCATTGCATTCAGAAGTTTGCATACCATGCTTCATCATCCCACTCATTGATCACCCTTGACCGCCATTGGGCAGCTTGGGGAATGATCCAATGGTGGCGATCAATGGGCATTGCTATGCAGATCCCATAGGTGGCTGTAGCAATGTGCCACCGCAGGCTCCAGGCAATCCTATGCAGCTGGCCACTGTCCGGCACCACACTGAGATGATTCACCTTACGGAGCATAGCTGAGTGAGTGCCAGGAACCCGGTCATGTGCTGCCTATTCCTGAATGACCTCTGCAACAATGAGGCCTATTGCTTGAGCACAGGACCAGGAGGATTGCACATGATCTCTCATCGTGCTCGACACAAGCTATAGTGATAAGCTCGTGCTGTCTGAACCACTCTGCGATGCAGTGAAGTAGGCATCTCCAGGAGGCTACCTGCCCTGCATCCATGGTGCAATTCTCAACAAGAGGGAGCAGTAAGGCTAACTCGGCCATGAGGCAAACTAAGGCCTGTGCCAGATCCCATTCTATATAGGCACTCATCGGTGACCTCATGGTTGGAGTCATGCCCCTACATCATGCCCTAACCATCCTGGTCTCTGTAATCAGTATGTGGGGTTGTGGGCCTGAAGCAACTCTCCCATTAGCAATGTAGATTTATGTGTTATCAGGGCCCATATGTGCTACTTTTCAAAGCTCATGCATTCCTCAAACAGCTCCCACTTCTACTGCCCACTAATTCCCTGCAACTACCCTTGACGTCTGCATGCCACCCTTTTCTTCTGACCCTGTGGGAGTGTAGGGAATCTCTGTCTGACTCCAGTTCCCACTGTTGCACCAGGTCTCATTCTTTTTGTCTTTCTTGGAGAAAACTGATCATGCTGCTAATGGTTCAGGCTCTGGTCCTTATTTCCAGGGCCATGCAGGCACCTATGCTTGGAGTTTTGGGGCCACCATTTCCCTGGTGAACTTGTGGCACAGAGGTGACATACAGAAGTTTCTGGGCTCTCTGGATAGTGTAAGGACTTGGTATGACTGTTTGAGTGCTGATCTCCTGTTGCTCGGTCATCCTGTAAGTGGGCCAGACTGCTGGGTCTGATCCTGGGAGCTAGGGCTCTGGCCTTTTGTCAATGCTGTTCCACCCCCCCTCCACCCATGGAGCTGGAACTCCCTGTGACCCAATGGAGACCTTGGCATTACGGGAGATCTGTGGGCTGACTGACTTCCGCGGTTGCCTTTTGATGGAGGGACCTTTCTTTGCCTCTTGCTCGCCCAGTCCATCTTATGTGGAGCATCTTGGACTTCCAACCCCCCACCGCCCATGCACAGCCTTCATGTAACTCGCATCTGGTGGCTCTTAATGGCAGTGCTCTGAATGATGATGTGCCGGGTTTGACCCAATCCAGTCTTCAACTGCTGCGCCTAATGACACAGGTGCCTCCTCTATCACCGTGGACAGTTTGAGGCGTGAATCTGTGGCATTGACCAACAGAGCCTATCCCCCTTTGCCTTTTATTAACCTTTCTACTTTGCATATGTCTGGTTTGTTGGGAGCATTGATGTGCCTGTTGCATCTTCCCACTGGGACATGGGTTATCTGCTTTGCTAGCTGCACTGTATACCAGGCTTTCAAATAAACCACCCCTTGCTCTGGAGGCTTCTGTCTTTGTGCTTTACAGGGAAACTATCAGTAGTTTGAGATCTCAGGTGCTCACAGTTCTCAGCAGTTTGCAACTGCCTCTCCCTGCCATCCTATACCTGACTGTAGGCATGGCTGTGAGCTGGCAGGCCTTCAGTTGCCCTGGAGCTGCCATGACTACATTTTGGGTGGGGGGGCATGTGTCACGGGAATAGGGTGAAGGGTAGGAAGGTAAAGGGAGGGATAAGGGAATAGGACCCACAGGGCAGCTACCTCTCTCTCTATCGAAGACTATAATGTCCCTCAGGGTGTTAGGTGGGCTTTCCCCCTTGGTTAGAGGGCAACCCTTTTCATCATCGGGACTCACAGAGAGGTAGCCAATTTGCCCCAGAGAATGGAAGTAAACACGCAGGGAGGGGGAACAGACTCTTGGGGGTATATACAGGGCCCAGGGCACCGTGTAATAAATAGTGTAGGAGGGGGAAAGGGAAGGGCCAGGCCCCAGGGAGGGAAGGGGAAGAAGGGCTGATAGGGTCCAAGGATGCGGGGTGGGGAGTGAGGGGTAGGATACACTTACTACAGGGATGACTTGTCAGGAAATATCGAGGAATGGATCTGAGGTTTAAGGGAAAAGGAAACAGGTAACCCACACCACACAAATTCACTACAACTGATGCTGGGAGGACAATAACACAGACAAAACACCTCACTTACCCAACTTCACTCTGACAGGGAAAGGGGAACACAAGGACCAAACACTCATGTTCACACTCACAGGATGGTTCAATAGAAAAGTCAAAGGTTCTACAGGAAAAGCTCTCAGGACACAAGGAGCCAGTCTCTCACAAGTGATTACCGGCGGGGAGCTCAGGCCCTGCCAGTTCCTTTTATGGGAAAAGGTCTAATCAGGGCCAGGTGTGCTCAGGGCAGGGCCCCAACCCACAGCTGAGCTGCATGCTGCTATCCCCACACTGTGGGCGGAGCCTGCCCTGACAGCGTGCCTTGGAGATGGGTTCACCATGGCATGGGAACGTTGTCACGTTTGTTACACTGCCACGGATTGAGGGGAATCCCCCACATCCTGTGCTGGTGTTCGGGCCCTGTTATGTTAGTTTGGCCTGATGCACCACTCTGCCCTGTGGGGTAGGCCACACCCCAGAATGGGATGATGCATGGTGGCATCGCGTCTGAAAACACCGTTTGTCTCCCTAACATGTGGGCTTATTTTGTTGTGTATTTTTAGCCTATTTTCCTATAGAAAGAAGGTTTATGTAAGTGTGTGTGTGTGTGTGTTTGTGTGTGTGTGTGTGTGTGTGTGTTAGGCTGTAGGATCAAAACTTAAGAACTAACTTCAATCAAATTTGGAAGAGGGGCAGAATCCATGAAAGAAAAAAGGGAACCAACAGTTTGTAGCAATACAAAATTCCCTAGAAGGGAATTTTGGCTCCTTTTCTAGCCACAAAATTCCACTGAATTTCATTGGCCATTGTTTTCCTTTTAGGAATTCTCCACCTTCAACACACCTGTGTTAGGAAGGAGTCTTGTCCCCAGAAGGAAGGTGGTGGAGGTGGAGTGTGACCATGTTTCCCTGGCAGGGAAGGGCTTAAGACAACACCTAAGGTTTGGATCTGGGACTGTTGTCCCATCTGGTGGTTCTGGGCAGGAGCAGTGAGAGGCTTGGAGCACCCTCCTTTCCTGCTGTGCTGAGGAGAGCAGAGGGAAGGGTGGGCAGATGCAGTTGGGGTAGGAACCAGAGCACCCACCCACCCTCTTAGACAGGCACTAAGAGCATTGTTTGTTGCTTTCATTGTGGCCAGGAAGCATTTCTTCCTGAGCCAGGCCAATTGGCATGGTCTGCCAGTGTTGGGGTTGTGTGTATGGCGGGGGGCGGGGAGGGGTTGCATTTCCTCTAGCGTGGTCACCTTTGATTATGAGTTAAGTAACTGCTGAGTTCATTCAACTGAGGTGTTCATTTTTTTCATTACTCAGTGGCCCAGGATTGGTATAAGCATCAGGAAGAAGAATGATAAAAGGAATTCAAAATTGGAGGCACCTCCTTATCAGGTGGGGGTTGGAGTTGCTGCTGATAAGTGTATAGTTTAGTGTATAGTTCTGGCTTACATACCGGGGGGTGGGTGGGGGGGTGTTGGTTTACATACGAGGGGGGCCAAAAAAGCTGGCATACTCTCAGCAACAGAAGTTGGTCCAATAAAGTATATCTGAACTATTTTGTCTAGATAAGAACATAAGAAGTGCCATACTGGGTCAGATTAATGGTCCACAACATCCTGTCTGTGACATTGGCCAGTCATGGTGAGTTGGGACAAGCACCCAACAGGTCACAATGCGGGATCCATTCCCTGTTATTTTCCCCCAGGTGCATTCATGTTCCCTGATCCTGTCTGGCTAATAGCTGCTAATGGACCTATCTTCCAGTAACTTGTCCAAACCTCTTTTAAACTCAGCTATAGTACTGGCCCTTACCACAGCCTCTGGCAGTAGATTCCACAACCCAATTATACGCTGAGTGAAAAAATATTTTCTTTTATTTGTTTTAAACTTGCCACCCATGAGTTTCATGGAGTGTCCCCTAGTTCTAGTACTAGCTGAGAGGGTAAATAACTGCTCCTTGTTTATTAGTTCCACACCACTCATGATTTTATAGACCTCTATCATATCTCCTCTCAGTCGTCTCTTCTCCAAACTGAAGAGCCCCAACCTACCAAGCGTCTCCTCATACGGGAGCCCTTCCATGCCCTTGATCATTTTTGTTGCCCTTCTCTGTACCTTCTCTAGTTCAGCTATGTCTTTTTTGAGATTAGGCGACCAGAACTGCACCCAATATTCGAGGTCAGTTGCACCATTGATTTGTATAGAGGCATTATGACCTCCTCAGTTTTATTCTCTATCCCCTTCCAAATAATTCCTAACATTCTGTTTGCTTTTTTGACTGCTGCGGCGCACTGCGCTGTGGATTTCATTGTATTGTCCACAACCACCCCCAGATCCTTTTCCTGAGTGGTAACTCCTAGCTTAGTACCCAGCATTGTGTACGCATATTTTGGGTTATTGTTCCCTATGTGCATCACTTTGCACTTGAGCACATGGGAAGCAGAATTATACAAAGGAAAATTTCTGTACTGCAGCCTTCATTTCTAGTTTTGTATTTTTAATTCTTTTTTTAGTTCTTATATGTCTCTTTTCAAAGTGGGGAAAAAAATCTGTCCACAGAAAAAAGATTTAAGCCTTTTCTAATGTGACTATCTCCTGAAAAGCAGCTGTAGAAACAGCATTATAGGGTTTCATATTTATGGTTTTCAATGATTTCAAGATGAAATCTTCATAAGTAATAAAAAGATGGTTATTTTCTCCACTTAAATACTAGCCCTGCAGACTCTGTATAGAATGCCTCCCACCACCACCACCACCAAAACCACACACCAAACCCTATAACAGAGGGCTCTAGTGGTGAAAATGAAAGGAATGATAAGGAATGCCTTGAAAGTGTTTTCTTATGAAGACTCCATAATATGACCTGCCACTATGGGAGCTCATAGAAGTATTTGATTCCATAACAGTCCTTTAAGAGATTGATCTCCTGGGTGCAACGTTCAAGTAGCAGCAGGAATGAAACAAATCAGAATTGTGTTCTTTCCTAAAGAGAGACTCACACAATGTACATACACATGTTCTTCAAATCTCTGAACACATGTGCAAGGCAGCTACCATCTTTAGCTATTTAATATTTAGACTTTCTAGGCCTCTAACCTATAGATTTTGAGGCCACCTGAAAACCATGTCATCCAGAATCAATTGATGTCTTCTTCGACTGTTCTCAACCCGCACCCCATGTCTTTTTGGTGTTCCAAATTTTCACATAAGTGACATATTTTTTAAAAATTAAAATGGATACTCTTCTCCCCTATACAAATCAGTTATATTCACCAGTTCTAGGTTTGGATCAAGAACCATTTATGGTTCTTACACAATTCTCATCAAGATCTCAGTAATGTTCCAAGAGCTTGTGAGAAACTCAAGAAAATTCATAAACCCGTCTGTACATGTGCAAAATGGCCACCACGGCCGTTCTGTACATGCATTACCCTTTTCCAAAATGGCGCCAGATGTTCTTTATGTTTGTCACCAGTCGTGCATGTGCAGACCGGCTGCCCTGTTCCAAAATGACACCAATACTGTTGGCACCATTTTGGAAAAGGACTGTACATACAGCTAACGGCTCCTACAGCCATTTTACACATGCACAGTGTGTTTTTTTGTTTGTTTTCTGTGAGGTGGCCACTGCCTCAGCAAACACATCTCCTCTCCTGCCCCCACAGAAAAGTGGAGAGGGCAATGAGGAGTCCCAGAACAGCCCAGGGCTTGGAGAGAGGCAGCCAGGTGAGGCAACCTGGCTCCCTCTTTCCAAGTGCAGGGGAAGGGTGAGATTTTCACTTTTCTCAGTGAGAGTCAGGGCAATTCTCAGCTCCCTCTCATTTGTAAGAATGAGTCAAGAACCCTGATTCTGATCAAGAAAAGCTAGAATCAGAGGACGGTGTATCAGTCCTACCCAAGTCCCATCTTCTTCTCCAACAACCTCTCCTTCACCCATGCCTGTTTTACTCCTATACATCATGTACCCTATCCTCAGTGCAACTGGAGGAAAACATTCTTGTTCTGCAGTTTGAGAGTTGTAACTCCTCTGCATATGCAGAGATGGTGAGCGTTGCATGCCATGTGTCCAAAGGAACCCTAAAGGTGCCTCAGCCAAATCTTACAGAGAAGTTGATTTTGTCTCCTTCATGGAGGAGTAGAATTATCTGTGGTATTTGGATGTTGTGTAGAGGTCAAATGCACTTTTTTTTTTTACTGTGCTGCATCTGCACATATCCATTCCAAAAAGCTGCTCCAGCTTCTTTCATGTGCATCACACGGTAATCAAAATACAGTATTATGGCTATTGTCCATACAACAATGGTATTTTGACTAGTGCAAATGTACAGTGCTAGGGTGGTGAGCTGGAGGAGCTGAAATGATCTCCAGTAGAACAGGTAATAGATCACAGGGTAAAAACAGATGTGTGGCCAGTGGGACCATTTCCCGGGATTCCCCAGGACAGATAATCATGGGTGACATGGCCCAGTCCAGATCATGGCACTGAACGCACATGCCAATGGCCAGAGAGCTGTTCTCCTGCCCTCATGGCCCAGGGACACAACCAATATAGGGGCAGCAGGCCCCACCCTGTTCCCAGCACCCAGGCATGATAGATAGCCATGTCGGCCATTGATGGGGAGCCATGGTGGCTAGCTATGGCTGCTCCCAACCCAGAGTTGGTATGGTTGGTATGACAAAGACATAGTAGCCCACTTTAGCTAACAGTAAAAATTGCATGGTTTGGGAGTTGGGGTTTTTATACTGTTTTATATGTATTGATTTAATTTATTTTGTAAGTCACCTTGAGCCATCTGGGAAGGGTGGGGTAGAAATTGAACTAAACTAACTAACTAACTAACTAACTAACTAACTAAATAAATAAATGGGCCCTTTAGTCTGGTCTGTGACCTCAGAGGTTTTACGGTGGTTACAGCCTGAGCCAGCAACCTACCCGCTCCAGGGGAGAAGCAGGTCATATCTGGCAGTGGCTCCCGGGCTACAGCAGGTCTAATTGGGCTGCTGGAATGTTTGTTTTAAATACTTTTTGCTGGATCTGGATCAGATTGGGCAAATCCATTCAAAATGGAATTCACTAGAATGCTCCATTTCATCCTTAAGACGATGTGGTTCTTCTGCCTGGCTTTTGAGGGGGAGGATGGGTAGGGTGGTGGGAATAGGTTAGGGTGGGGGGTGGTTAGGGATTTTTTTCCCCTCCCTTTTGTTCTGTATTTTAAAGTTGTTTTAGTGTTATTCATTATTAATTATTATTATTATTATTATTGTAAGCTTTCCAGAGCTGCCTGTGGCAGGATGGGCAGGTTAGAAATGTTTAAAATAAATATATAAATAAATAAATAAATAAATAAGATTACATAAGCATTTCATGTCACACAATGTTCAATTCTTTTTCAGGGAAGCATCCACTTTTGTCATGTGTATGCATTTTTTTTTTTGGCCATACTGTAGATGGGGACATGCCTCATGGACTGTAACAGTATATTTCCCCTGTTTTTTAAAAATGTGATGTTCCTATTGAGCTTTTGAAGGACAATCGGTCCACCAAAGGCCATTTTAATCTCTCATCTGCTTGTTTGGAGGACATGCATTGAAAAAAATAAAATAAAAAAATCCTGCATTAAGTTAACCTTACAGGTTTTCATAAATGCACCTTAACACATCAAACAGCAGTAGCCTTTGACCAAGTTGGCTAGCAATTTTTACTTCAATGGTCATAGATCTCTGAACCTCTCTAAAATGAAATGGCTGAGCAGCATGCTAAATGAAAGTCCAAGTAATCTTAGCAATATGTGACTGAAGACTGTTAAATGTCTACATTTATACCCACCCTTTTGTATAATCATTTAATTAAATTATTATTAGGAATGTGTTTCCGAATGTCAATACTGAGCCTATTGTGAAGTAAAAAGGCTATTATACAGGCCATGAAATAGCTTTAGCAAGCTGGTTCCAACTGGAAGGTTCTGATGACCTGTTATTGATTATGTCAGACTTATGTGAGTAATAGGCTGATGATGGTCCATTTTGAATCCATTCATTGAATTTCATCATATTAATGGGACATGCCAAGCAATTTATTCCTAAGGGACTGTTAGGACTGTTGCATTTCTCAAGCAATTAAGTTTATGCCTTACAACACCAACCAAAGGGCAATAATTACTCAAGTGTAATATTTGTCATACCATATTTTAGTTATTTAAAATGAGATTCACCTTTTTGACATTACGCAGAACTGACTTTGTTTTTGAAATTGATGAGTTATGATTTTTGTAAATGTTCTTGGACAGTCAAAATGGACAGACAGACTGATGGAACCTGAGCAGTTCTGGATTGCTCTGGATGAGGTACCCTTCAACCTGGATGACCATCTCATTGATGACCTCATTGTGTTATGGAATACCTTGATGATATAGGGCCATCAATCAGATGGCTCCTAGGTGCCCACTTCCCAGGCAACAGCACCACAGGCCTCCTTGGTTTTCTGAGGAACTGCAGTTGCTGAAGCGAGAAGGGCGACGGTTTGAGTGATGGTGGTGAAGTTCGCATGCTGAAGCCGATAGATTGAGTCATAGAGCCTATGCCATCGCTATGCAGGCAAAAAATGATTTTTTTTTGTTACCCTCATAGCATCCGCAAAATCCCATCCAACAAAGCTTTTCTGGGTGGTGCAGGGGCTGATCAGTCCGGGCTCACTCCACCTTGGAGTGAAATCATCTACTGCATGCTGTGACATGTTTGTGGATTATTTTGTGGATAAAATCACTTGTATTCACCATGACTTCAATGCCACATTTATTACGCTAGGGGAACCAGAGGTTATGGAAGCCCCACTGTGTCTGAATTTATGGGATCAATCCCAGTCAGTGACACCCACCTGTGCGGTGGATGTTTTTGGGGTGGTCAGGGCCACCTCTTGTGAATTAGATCCATGCCCATCCTGGCTGGTTAAGGCCTGCTGGAAGACAATGGAGCTACTGCTGGCTGGGGTGGTCAATGCCTCCCTTAGGGAGGGAAGAGTGTCGGGCTGTCTCAAGGAGGCAGTGGTGCAGCCTCTGCTCAAGAGACCATCGATGTTGACTCCCTCACCAACTATTAGCCTGTCTCAAACCTTCCCATTCAATAACCTTCCCTAAAAAAGGTAGTGGCTCGACAGCTGCAGGGGCATCTTGATCGTATCAGTTTTCTGGATCCCTCTCAGTCAGGATTTTGTCCAGGGTATGGCACTGAGACTGCGTTTGTGGCATTGGTTGATGATCTATGCCGGGAATGGGATCAAGGTCGTTCGACCCTGATGACTCTATGAGATCTTTCAGTTGTGTTTGATACCGTTGATCATGAGATGTTGGTGATGCACCTGCAAGATTGTGCAGGGGTAGGTGGGACTGTTCTTGAATGGTTCTGATCCTTCCTGACTAGAAGAACTCAGCAAGTGGTGCTTGGTGATTATTTTTCATTATACCAAGATGTCTCGTGTGGAGTCCTGCAGGTTTCTGTCTTGCACCCCACCTTGTTTAACATGTATTTTCAACTGTTCGGCGAGGTGATCAGGAGGTTGCACGTGTGCTGTCATCAATATGCTGATGACACCCAGCTTTACCTCTTTTTTTCAGCAGACCCAGGCCCAGCAGTATTCGGTGTTTGACGGCTGTGGGGAACTGGATGAGAGCTAATTGACTGAAGTTGAATCCTGACAAGATGGAGATGACGTTGGTCGGTAAGGCGGTGGAGATGGCAGCCCCCATTATTGATGTGGTCTTCCCTCCACTAGTCTCCCAGGTACAGAGTCTGGGGGGGCTCCTCAACTCACAGTTCTGCCTGGATGCTCAGGTGGAGGCCGTGAAAAGGAGTGCTTTCCACCAATTACATCTGGTGCTACAGTTTCGGCCGTATGTTTCGGACTCTGACCTGGCCACTATCATCCATGCATTCATGACCTCTAGATTGGACTACTGTAACGCTCTCTACTTGGGGCTACCTATGGTGATAGCTCGGAAATTGCATCTGGTGCAGAATGCGATGGCCCATTTCCTGGTGGGACTGAGCTGCCGGGAGCACATTATGCCGGATTTCTGTTCTCTGAACTAGCTGCCAGTAGTTTTCTGGGCCCGATTCAAGGTGTTGGCCTTGGCCTATAAAGTCCTAAACAGCCTAGGCCCTACCTATCTGCAGGACTGCCTCACCCCACAGATTCTGGATCAGTCCCTGTGGTTGTCCTGGGGTGTCCTACTTGAGGTCCCCTGAATCTTCCGAGGGGCCACACTGGGGAGGGCATTCTCGGTGGCCACACCACAGCTGTGGAACTCCCTTCTGGTGGTGGTCTGGTTGACCCCGAATCTCCCCTCTTTTTGAAGAAGTTGTAAGACCTGACTGTTCTACCAGGTGTTTGGTGGAGGAGATGGCTGATTGAGTGGGGGGGAGTGGGTTAGGGTCGGGGGTGGGGAGGAGGGTTTTTTTTTATCCTCCTTTTATGAGTTGTTTTTAGCTTTATTGTTGTTATATTTTTGTTGTGATTTTAAGCCACCCCGTGCTGCCTGTGGCAGGAGGGGTGGGGTAGCAATTTTTTAAAAATAAATAAATTCATTAAAAAGTGACCATATTTTTATAACTCATGGTGAATACAGGATTAGAAGGAACATGTGGTGGTGAGAAATTTTCTCACCCACATGGTGGGTTTAAACCTTCCTGAGAAAAATAACTATTTTTGTGGTTTGTGCTCTATTTAAAGTCTGACAATTAAAAAAATTCCCAGAAGTAGTGCAGCAATCTTGAGAATGATTTTATGGGGCTAACAAATCAGTGCTTCTAGTCTAAAGACACCAGTTCCAGATTTACTGTCCTCTGAAAGCATCACTTCCAGGAATGACATTAAAGAAACATCTTAGTTCCTTACTGCAGGTAAAATTTCAAGTGAAAAGACATTTGACATGTTTACAGGTCAACACATACACCTTTATATTCAGATGTTAATTACCATTTTCAACTAGACTAGAATTAGCATGTTTGTGTTTTAAACTTATTTTTTAACAAAATAAAATCCCAGTTTTGACAATGGGTGCAGTCACATGAGCACCGAGGTCCTGACCCCCCCATGAAGCCTCATGGTGGGAAATCACTGCCACCACACTGCAGGGCAAGTGCAGGGACCCAGATACATGGTGCAGGATTGGGCTTGCTACCTGCTTCACTGTTGGGAGGGGGAGAGGAGGGTGTGCGTCCTTCCTCTCCCCCTTCACCTGACTCTGATGGGAAATGGGAGCCTGAGAAGAGCACATACCCTCTTCCCAGCACCCCCCACCCTGAGTAGCTTTAAGTTTGGTGGAGCTGAGGAGAGGGGAACCTAGGAAGAAAACAGGCTCCTCTACTTCCCCTGATCCACCTGACAAATAGCTGATTAGGGGGAGGGACAGCCCAGAGGAGTACGTGCATATTTCCCTCTCCCCACCCTGAAAAACAGTTGATCAGAGTAGGAGGTGCACAGGGGATCACCTATTTGTGCTCCTCTGGGACCCTCCTCCCCATGACCAGCTGTTTGTAGTGGGTAGAGGGGTGGGCACACTACTCTGGGCTCCCTCTCCCTCCAATCAACCTGGTGGAGAGAAAGGAGAGGCTTGGGACTGCTGGGTGGTGTGAGGTTTGACATTGATTTCTTCCCCCCCCCCCTCTCCACCTCACTGGCCACTGGAAGTTGCCTGAGGGGCATTTAAGGAGCGGACCGGCATCTGCGCCATAGGCTGCGAGCCGGAGTCCGCAAGCCGAAGGTCCCCAAAGGCCCTTCAGGGTCCATTGGGGATTGAGGTGTTGGAAATTCTGTTGAAAGTACTGACTAGAGTGTTCTGGGGTTATATTAATATCAATTACCGCCAGTTGGGCACTTGTGTCTTACCCCGCTTGGGTGAGTTGTGAGGGAGGTACACCTCTGATTATAAAACTCCCTGGTGGGTGAGAGGGGTGTGCAAGGTTCCAGCCTGACTGCCGGCTGTCTGTGTGTCCTGACCTCCTGGTCAACTCCACCTTCCCACCCACTCACCAACAGCTCCCAAGAACAGCAAAGCCCCTGCTAGAAGCAGACTCCAGCTGACCGGTATCAGCCCAACTCTCAGTAGAGCTGCACCGGCGCGGAGGCTGGCCCCTGACTTCAAAAGCGCCGCCGGGGATGGGGACGGAGGTGAGAGGAGTGTGCGAGGTTCCAGCCTGACTGCCGGCTGTCTGTGTGTCCTGACCTCCTGGTCAACTCCACCTTCCCACCCACTCACCAACAGCTCCTGAGAACAGCAAAGCCCCTGCTAGAAGCAGACTCCAGCTGACCGATATCAGTCCAACTCTCATCAGAGCTGTGCCGGTGTGGGGGCTGGCCCCTGACTTCAAAAGCACTGCTGGGGCTACGGCGGTGCCGTAGGTGCACGCCAGTGCATCGTGCCTACCTTGTGCGTGGGCTTAGGTGTCGGCTGAAGGGGCTGTCCTTGGGGTTGAGAAGTTGGAAAGAAGTATAGGTGGGAAAGGGAAAAGGGCGGGCATGAAGATCCGCTCACAGGTAAAAAACAAACAGTATACCCTGGAACATTTTTTACAGAGTCCCAGAGACAGAACTATGCAGGTCGAGAACTCAGAGTGTTCATCTACCCTGGTGGAGCTGAGGGTATCCCTGTTGGGAAAGGATACACCTATGATACCTCATACACCCCTGGTCGGGTTCTCCTCCATGGGCCCTGCTGTGATTCCACCAGGTCCGGTGTCTTCACCTGACTTTGCTGGCACTAATGAGGAGAGGGAGGTCCTGAGTAGGCAATGTATAGCAGTGGGGGATTTAGTATCAAGGTTGTACACACAATTGGAAAATGTAAATATGCAACTTGAAATGCAAAGGCTCCAATTGGCAATTATCATGGACAAATTAACTATACAAGAAGCCAAATCACTACGGAAGAAGAATGAGAAACTGCCTAGTGTGGCCCCCAAAGGAGTCCTCAGACCAGCCCTCCACTGGGGGCTACTTCTGCCAGTACTTCCGATGGACTTTTCCAGTTGGACTTGTGGGCCCTAGTGTTCAAAATTGCCCCATCTCCACACAGGCCCATACCCCCATGGACATCCAAGGTCTTTATCTGGAGGCACTTGACTGCAATCTCAGGAATCCCGATCCCTCCTTCTGCCATCGGTCGGTACGTCCAATTGTCCACTTATGAGTACCCATATTGTGTCATGCTGCACTTCTTAGATGACAATATTGTGACTAGCCTTTGGTCAAAGGTCCAGCTATTTTCTGCACGGGGGGGTTATTTAGCAAAAGCATACAGAAACACCTTGATCACCCCCTTGTTTACCCCGACAGATAGCGGCAAGCCCACTGTGGGCTCTAACTAGAATGACGTTAGAGAGAATTTGGCACCAATAGACAAGTAACGAGGGGAGAATCCCGCAGGACCAGCATGGTACAGGTCCCCTGTGGGGTGGGAGATATCCAGGCCTTGTCTAAGCAGAATTCCCTGCCAGTAAACTCCATAAAAGAGTCGGAGATTGAGGGACTCCCAGATATTTCCCCCCTCAAAGACCCACAGGATCACTTATATGGGGCTGCAGCGGTGCAGGAACCTTTCCAGCAGACTCCCAGCCTTTCAAATAATAACATTGGTAGGGACCCTCAGCCTGCGATATTTTCTAAGAGGCTCACATCCCAGAGGCGCTCGTTTTGCCTCAGAGTGGAACAGGAACAGGTGCCCCCCCCCCAGATGGTGGCTTAACTACAATGGCAGTGAGCGCCGAGGCCCCTGTCTTTACTCCAGAAGTTCATTTGACCGACACCCCCCCGATCCGGGCCTCCCCAGATAATGCCTGTGCTAGCAGGAATACTAGGGGAGGTCTGTGGTATAGGCCCCTCTTGAGCCAATGACTAGTCCAGCCAGTCTGCCCAGGCCTGATTTCACTATGCTCCTGGAATGTGGCAGGGTGGGCCAGGCACTGTAGTGACCCGGACATTATTCAGTATCTCCGAGGTTTCACTATAGTCTTGGTCCAAGTGACTTGGTCCACTGATTCAGTGGACTTGGAGGGTTATATATCCTATTCCCTTCCAGCAGTGCATAGGAACACTAAGGGGAGGCCAAGTGGGGGACTTGGCTGCTTTGTCTCCCGAGAAGCCCCTTTTTCAATCACTGAACATTTTTCCCTTGTGGGGTTACTACAAGGACTTGTGGCCAAAATGGTTACAATTACTTGGATCATCATGACCATATATATTCCCCCATGCAACACGGGCTCTTTTTGATCAGCTATGTGAGACCATTTGGAGGAGCTTTTGGAAGAAAAATTACTTAAGTACCCAGCAGGTCATGTAATACTTATGGGAGGTTTTAATGCCCACTTAGGTCCAGACAACCAAGCCTTAGCCCCTTATTGTGATGGACTACCCACAGCTCCAGAGTATTTCCTGGGTCAAAGGCACGCCAAGGATAAAGTAATTAACTCCTTGGGGATACGAATGGCCCAGATGCTGGTAGCCAGGGAGCTATATGTACTAAATGGGTCATGCTGTAAAGACCTGGAAGGGGAATTTTCATTTGTGGAACCCCAGGGCCTTAGCACAGTGGATTATTCCCTGGTGTCGGCAGGGGTGTTACCCCATGTGGCCAACTTCGAGCTGGGGTTCCCACTGGTGGGGGACCATCTCCCCATGGAACTGACAATTAATATACCCACTTCCCCAGTAGTCCCAGATTCCCTGAATAATCAAATCAGCCCATTTAATACTAGCCTAGTCTCACATGATTCCGTTACGGCCCCCCATTGGGAAGAGGGACTATCATTGGAACTGGGAGCCTTTGTCAGGCAAACACACATGGTCTCCACTCGAGAGAGGGTAATAGGGTCTAATGACCCCAGAGTTGTGTTGGAGGCTTTTGACCTCATAACATCAGAGACAAAGAGCAAAATTCTAAGCAGGGCTCGAACAATGGCACGAAGGCCGGCAAAAATCAGTCAACCATGGTTTGACAGGGAATGCCGGCAGGTCAGGAAGCAACTCAAAGCAATGCACTCTGAGTATAGGAGCTCCCAGCAAACCAGTTTACCAATACAATATATTGCCCTCCGGGCAAGGTACAGGAAATTAATTAATACAAAAAAGAAAGAACACCGGGATAATAGATGGAGCTCCCTCAACAGACAGCTAGAACAGGGGACTCCAGGGGCTTCTGGCGGCTAGTGAATACTTCTGTTGGGAAAAGGAAGATTCCACTGGAATCACAGATCACACCTGAGGGATGGATGGACCACTTTAGACACTTATATAATCCCCCCGAATATGAACCTGGTAATGAGGCGGGTCAAGAAACGGGTACACCCAATGGGTGGTCCCAGGAATTTCCCCACTGACCACCGGTCCAGGTGAAGGAGATCGAGCCCCTGGTAGACTCTCTACAGAATGGACGAGCCCCGGGCTTGGATGCAATAAGGGCGGAGTATCTCAAGACTCATAAGGCCCAGTGACTCCCCATTCTGGAAACTCTCTTCACAGTAACAAACACTACAGGGCGGGTTCCAGAGGCTTGGGCCACCTCTCTGGTGGTCCCCATTCATAAAAAGGGCACCAGAGTGGATCTGGCAAATTACAGGCCAATCAGCCTTCTCGTCACCATATCCAAGGTGTATGGAAAGTTTCTTCTGGGGAAAGTGATCACCTGGATGGACCAGGACAAAGTATTGTCAATTGAACAAGCGGGCTTCCAGCATGGGCGATCCATGACTGACCACTGCTACATATTGCAATATCTGGCTGCCAAGTACAGGGCTCGGAATGGAACCCTGTATGTGGCCTTCTTGGATCTTAAGGCGGCCTTTGATTCAGTGGATCAGGCCGCTTGTGGGGGAAGCTTGAGAATTCTTCAATTGACAAATGCCTTTTAGCATTGATCCGCTCATTACACGTTAATTCAGCTATGGTAGTAAAGATGGACACCCAGGGCCATACAACATCTATGATTCTAACTACGAGGGGCATCTGGCAGGGGTGTGTCTTAGCTCCAGCCCTCTTCAATTTTTTCATAGATGACATAATACCCTCCATGGCATCCCTGCAGTACTTCCCTCCGAAACTGGAAACTCGGGCAGTCGTCTGTTTATGTTACGCCGACGATGTCACCCTGTTGTCACAGACAAGGTTAGGTCTGATCAGGCAATTGCAGACCTTCCTGACTTTTTGTCAGGGTAACAAACTCACCCTAAATTACAAAAAAATGAAGGTTCTGGTATTTTCAGCCCACACCAAAACCCAGAGCTGGCATATAGGGGGCATTGTGATACAATAGGTCAGGACTCTCAGATACCTGGGAATCTTGTTCCACAAATCAGGGCACCAGAGGAGCATGTTATCAGAGCCATGAGATCAGCCCAAGCAGTAGCTTTGTCCATCACCAGACTTTTTGCCAAACAGGGTAGGACGGCAGTCCAATAGGCCATGCAGGTATGCAACTGCAAAGTGAGGTCCCCTCTGCTTTATGGGGCCGAGCTGTGGGCCCCTCTATACTCAGGCCTGGTGGACAGGGTCCAGTCCAAGTTCCTATGAGGACTTTTGGGGGTCCCAAGAGGCACCCCTCTGGCAGCTATCCATGTGGAACTGGGACAAATATCTTGGACCCAAGCATCCAAAGAGGCCAGCTTTAAATTCTGGCTAAAATTACAATAAGATAAGGAGCCTATTCTAATAAAATCTATGCAGGATGACCCCTTTAGAGATCCCTGGACAATGGAAGTTGAAGCACAGCTGGAGGAGATGGGTATTCCACCGGTGTATTTAAAGCACAAACTGCCAGATACCAGTAGGACTGAGGTTCTGATAAGGGCAAGGGATATAGGGCAACAAATGGAACTTGCCAAAATCAGATCCTCATCCCACATTCGTGAGTATCTGTCTTATGCCCCAGCCATGGGCTAGGTGGCTACTTACTTAATCACCCCCATCTCCAGCAGAGCAAAACAATTGCTAGCCTGTGCCCGGTTCAACGCTCTACCATCCCGTGTCCTGGAAGGGAGGATGCAGGGCATACCATTTCTTGACAGATTATGCCCCTTTGATAATACCACGACAGAGACCGTAGGGCACATAATGCTACACTGCCATTTATATGATGAGCCACGCCATGAACTTCTTGCTTCAATAAGGGATCCGTTCCCTGGTAAGGATGATTTCACGATTCTGGCAGTATTGCTGGATAGCCCCGACCCAGATATAATTTGGAATGTAGCCCTTTTCCTGTTGAGGGCTGTCCACCTCAGATCACAGTTTTTAAGTACCCATTAAGTTAGCCAAACTTAATCATTGTTTACCAGGACTCCGAGGGAGACAATTGTTTACTTATTGATTGTAATGTATTTATGTGATGGAATCTGTCATGTGTTTGTGTGTAAATGTCATACAATGATCACAGATCATTTAATAAAATGATGATGATGAACCTGGTGGTACTGAAAGCCCACCTCCAGCTGTGACATGGCCACATGTGACATGTGTTAGTGCCTTTTGGTCATAGCCCACAAAGGTGCACTTATGAGATGGGGCAAACAAGCTCCCTCACAAAAGTTACACCACCATGGGCAGCCTTACTCCACCCCAGTTGGGGTAAAGCTACTATGCTTTGCATCAGTGAACTTTTCCCACAGATGTGAAGCATCACAACCAGCTGCTAACTCCACCCCGGGGCAGGGGAAGTATCTGGTGGCCACCAGCCACCTGATTCACTGTATCATTTGGCCTGGCTGCCCAGAGTGGGGTAAGGCTACCTAAAGCATGGCAGCCTCCCTGCTCTGTCTCATGTAGCTGCACCCAAAGGTAAAAGCCATAACTATGCAAGTTCTGAAGCTTCAGAACAGTGGCAAAGCAACCTTTTCCTTACCAGGAGCCACTTTACAAGCTCCAAGAGTCACAGAGAAGTTGGGGGGGAAGGGTACTTATGGAGACTGCACTCAAGCAAAGGAGGGTCCAGATATGAATCTGTGCCATGGATCTGTGTGCACACCCTCATTTCTGCTCCCTTGCCCTAAGTTCAGGTTTTCATTGCTTGGGGGAAAGATTCAAATTACAACAGCCAGATCCAGGAACTGGAAAGGGGTTGCATAAAACAAAAACCAAAAAAACGTTAAAGGCCACATTTAGCCCTAGAGTGTGAGATTCTCCACCCCTGCTTTAGAACTTGTATCTGATTTAGGCTGCTTTCACACATTACAAGTTGGGCTATGATAATAACCTGAGAAAATACTGGGTATTATCATTCTACAATGTTCGTAATGTGTAAATGCACTATTCCCTTTTTATGCTGTGAGATCTTGGATCATTGTAAGAGCCATTAAATATGGCATTTACAACAAACCGAGATCTCACAGCCCAAAAGGGGAAAACTGCATCCACACACTACAAAAAATTATGGAATTACCACCAGGCTGGCACACACAGTTTTCTCCACTAGAATCATGCTTTGGCAGGACCCCATCAATCATATGGAAGATTGCTCTCTTTGTCTTAGGGAATTATCTCATGTACCCTCCAGTGTTCCAAAGCTTGTAACTCAGTTCACAGTCATGAAAATTTAGCCCCAACAGTTCAGTAAAGCAGGTCCCCTTAGGAAACACCAGTAATAGGGTTTGGAATTCTGGCTTCCTCCTCCCCTATAGCCAGCCCAGTCCATCAGTGATGGGCTTCTCCTACTAACAGTGTGAGTCCCCAATAAACAAACATAAATGCAAGCCCCCTTGGTGCAAGCAAAACAAGGATCGATCTCACCAGTGTTGCTATTGGATCTCCAGTCCTTGGCTCTGTACTGGATCTGTACTGCTTCTCTTTCTCCAGCTACTAAGAATGACCCATGGGTTTAGCTAAACAGGTAGACTTTCCCTTTGCAGGGTCCTGTTACAGCTTGTTCCAGAAGCTCAGCCTTCCTTGGCTCCAGCTTTTATCTGTCTGCCCTTTAACTTGCCTTTTCTCAGGCTTTCTTTCAGCACTGCCCAAGCACACTGAGCTTTCTTCCTTTTATCCTCAGTTGCCTCTGTGTATACAGGTGTTGCCAGTGCAGTGCTGTCCCTGGACTACAGCACCTGCATTCTTTAGCCCAGGCATGAGCCTGGTCCTAATTCTGTGGCAGTGTTTGCACTACCTGTGCTATACACCCTGCCACACATGCACAGTATAAAGTGTCTATTTTCTCATTGATCTGCTCCATATAAAGCCATTTACACCACTGTATAAATGTCATTTACACCACTGTAAATGAGATTAACTGTTTCCAATGAGATGTAATTGAATATTACACCTACTTTGCACTTTGGCAAGTTCAGCAACAAGTATGATTATCTTGAAACAGGTATGATTATCCTGTTGGGGAGAGGTCATATGTATGCACTTGGTGCAAGGAGCTCCTAGCTCTCAGAAAACAAGTCCAGATTCTGGAGTCTAGAGCAGATGAGCTACAGGAGCTGAGACAGATGGTACAGTACACAGAGGAGGATTTCCAGGACATAGTAGAGTGGTCCCAGCTCCATTCTGGCAACCTTTGTGCTGCTTTTAAGGAACAAGGGCTTCAGAAAGGAGAACATCGAACTGGAATGATGGGACGTGATCTTGTAGCTAGACAGTGTGTTGGCCTTTCTCACTGAGGATACATTTCCAGGGGGTGTGCTCAGGAGGGTGGGAATAGGATAGCGGTGGTACTAGTGGGTGATTTGATTATTAGGAATGTAGATTGCTGGGTTGCTGTTGGCCATGAGGACTGCACGGTTAATTGTCTGCCTCATGTGAAGGTAGTGGACCTCACATATCACCTAGACAGACTTCAAGAAGACATAGGAATATGTAGGAGGTAGGTTCTGGAGGCTAAATTTAGACTTCTCGGTAGAGCTGTAGTCCAGAACCTCCAAGGTAGCTCCCGGTTCCATGCATACGACCCTAGAGGTAGGCTGAGCTAGTCTCAATCTTAAAATGATGGTGCAAGGAGGAGAGATTTCAATTAATTAGGAACTGGGGAACCTTCTCAGAATAGGGGAGCCTATTCTGATGGGATGGGATCCACCTTAACTAAAATGTAACCCAACTACTGAGAGAAAGCCAACAGACTTGTTTTGGACTGAGGCATCTTCAAAGGTTGCTGTTAAGAGGAATTTGAGTATCCTAATAAAGAGAATAGGAAAGAATCTGTATGAATAAGTACAGTATTGACAAATTTTAATGATTCCAAAAATAACTGAAACAGTAACTTATAAGAAGCAGAATAAGAATAATATGTTTAAGTACTACTGATCATTTCTGTAGTGCTACTAGGAATATGCAGTGCTTTACAGTCACAGATTTTGGAGGCAGTCTCTGCCCAGTGGGCTTACACTCTAAGATGGACACAGGTGAGGGGAACACAGGGAGAGACCGACAGACACTCCCATTTTCAGGTGGAGGAACTGAGACTGAGAGGTTGTGATTTGCCCAAGGCCACCCAGTGAGTTTATGACTAGGACAGGATTTGAACCCTGATTTCCAAAGTCCAAATCCAGCACCTATCCACTACACCACAACAGCTCTCATAAGTGTTTATATACAAATGTACTTTAAGCATTTAAAATATATAAAGCATTTTATATATTTTAAGATATTTAAAAATATAAAGCATTTAAAGTGTTTATATACAAATGCTCAGTAGTGGCTGGTAGGGCAGTGTACTGGGCCACATGGGGGCAGAGTCACTTAAAATTTGACATGTTACTATAGAATATACAATAAATAATAAAAAAAACCACTGAATACATTTATGCACCTCTGGAGATAGGTTGCAAGTTCAACATCTGGAATGAGTGGGCTTTTTATCTGAAGACTCTCCTGAAGTCTTATCTGACAAATACTTTGACTTTGGGGTTTGAAATCATCTGGCTTCAGGAGTAAGCCACACAACTAAGCAGAAGAGTATGCTTCGTCTTTCCTTATGACTGCTCACTCACAGAATACAATAATTATGAAGGTTGAGAAGGATGGATTACTGCATGAGAGAAAGGAAAAACAAGTTGCCTTTTGCTAAGATGTGTGTCTTGCTCTTTCAGCCAGACAATTTTGGTCCAAGAAGGCAAACTGTTCCCCAGATCCAGCTGCAGGAGAGTCCCTAATCAGATGCAAATCAAATCAAACCCACAAGCTAAATTTGCAAGCTTTCCCTAAATCATCTCTCTCTGCTAACAAAGACAGGGGCAGAAATGCAGTGAAAATGGTTCTGTGAAAATTTGATAAGCCAGAACAATGCTGCTACTACCAACCTTCCCTCTCCTCTCCCAGACACCTCATTTTGGAACTACAGTTTACCCTAATTTGACAAAGCAGCCCCTCTCCTACCTTGTTCAGTTGCTGGTTGACAGAAGCCGTTTGCCTAGCCACTGAACTTTCTTGAAACAGCAAGAAAGACGCCTCATAGAACTAAAGCCTCTGTCATAGGAATACCATCTGTTGGATCATGTATTACATTTTACCTGGTGGGCAGCTACAGCAAAACCTAGAGGTCAAATGCTGCCCTTTTCAGAAAAGCAAAACACATAACTGCAATCCTCTGGCAGGAAAATGCACTTGCATGCTAAAAGTTAACACAAGTCCCATTCACACCTATGGGGTTATGGGTGTTTTTAAAAGAGCAAGGCTTGGGTGGGGCATGGCTCAGTTGGAGAGAGTGTGGGAAGGGATTCTAATGGGCAGCTTCCAGCATGGCTACCATGGCAGTCACCTCTCACTTCCTGTGGCACAGACTATGGGG
>QEPC01002494.1:2415252-2427303 GCA_003113815.1 Sphenodon punctatus
CACCCTTTAACCACCCTTGGTGGTTATTTATGCATGTTGCAGGGCTGAATTGGTGCCCTATGCAGCCCTGCAACATGCATAAATAACCACCAAGGGTGGTTAAAGGGTGGTTAGCGTCATGTCTGAAAGTACCCATAGGTTCCTCTGAGTCTTGCTACCAGCACTTTATGGCCCTTAACACTGAGACCATATGGTATACTTTAACATTTGGAAAGTTTAGACGACCTACTTCTTTGTCAACTAATATAGGATTGATCTTCCTAAACTAGGCTTCTTATGATTCCATATAAAATTGAAGAATGCCTTATTAATGGATGGGAAGAAGTCATTTGGTAACCTGATGGGCAATGCAAATATAATATGTAGTAATTCAGGCATGGCCATCATTTTTATCAGATTTATTTTTCTGAGCCAAGAAATATTAATTTTTTGCCAGTCCTGTATCAGCTGGCACAGAGATGTAAATATGGGCAAATAATTAGCTTTATATAATTTTTGGAGATTCTTGGTTAACTTTATACCCAAATATTTTAGTTCAGTTTCAGAAATTTGAAAGGAAATCATTCTTTTAATATCTAATGTGGAGGATGTGTTAATATGAAAATAACAGAGACTCTGATTTTTTAACATTAACTTTGAAGTCAGAAACCATACCAAATACATTTAAGAGTTCCAGCAATGGGGGAATGGTTTCCAGTGGTTTATAAATAAAGATCAGCAAATCATCCACATACACGGCCAGTTTGTGTGTTTTATTACCTATTTGTATTCCTCTGATTTCTTCCTTTGCTCTAAGCACACATGCCAATGGTTCGAGGGTCAAATTAAAAAGGAGAGGAAACAGGGGGCATCCTTGCCTGGTACTTCTTTGCAATGTGATTGTGTCTGATAGTGTTCCATTAATTAGTATTCTAGTCCTTGGATTTTTATAAATTGTTTTAACCCATTGTAGGAAGCGTCCCCTGACACCCGACACCCACCCCTTTTAAGGGTCAGGAAGAGGAAAGGATGTTCTAGTCTATCAAATGCCTTGTATGCTTCAAGTGACACAACTGTGGTTGGCAACTGCTCCTGCTTAATATGAAATATAATGTCTACATCCCTCCTTATATTATCTACCTCAAAGCATCCAGGGATGAACCCCGACTGGTCAGGGAGAATCAATGATCTGACTATATGACATAATCTATTCGCTAATATTTTAGTAAAGATCTTTAGATCAATATTGAGTAAGGAGCTTGGCCTATATCCACCACAATCTTCCATGGATCTATTGGCTTTGCGATAGACAGTAATATTAGCATCACAGCATGCGTGGAGTAGTTCGCCAGCACTTAGTATATCATTATATACTCTGGTTAATATGAGGGTTAGTTCTTTCACATATTTTTGATAAAAGTTGGCTTTAAAGTCATCTAGTCCCCTAGTCTTGTTTGGGGTGATTTGGTAATGATATATTCCACCTCCTCCCCCATGATTTTTTCATTTAAAAATTATCTTTGTTCCATACAGATGGTGGGCAATTTAATCCCATTCAGGAACCTAACAATATCTTCCTTTTGTGGCTTAATTGATGTATATAGGTTTTGATAAAATTCCTGGAAGGATTTTTGTATTTTATGTGGATGGTAGGGATGTGCGAACAGAATGCGGTTCGGATGTTCAGTCAAAACCCCAGTTCAGGTTCGGTTGTTCGGTTGGGCGGAGTTCGGTTTGGCCGAACTTGGCCGAACATTTGAAAATAGTGCTATCAATACCAATACCGAATTCGAAGGGTTTTTTTTTCAGTATCTGGCCCTGAAACAACCCCTGGTCTCCACCCCTGGTGGCAGGAAGTCTGCTCCTCAACTTCTTCAGTTGCCTCCCCCTTCCAGTCACATTTTTCCCATACAAAGTCACGCTTTTCCTATCACCGAACTCATCCGAACATGACCAAACTGTTCAGCCGTCTTCAAGTTCAGCTAGGACGTTGAGTTCGGAAGTCTAAACAGACCGAGTTTGATCTGAACTCCGAACATCCAAACCACGTTCACGCATCCCTAGTGGATGGTTTACCAGATGTCCCTCTGAATCTCTAATTTTTTAAATAAATGTTTGTTTCCTCATCCTTTTTGCCTGCCCTGCTAGAACCCTGTCAGCTTTGTTCTATTTTTGAAAGAAAAACTGTTTTGTCTAACCTATCTTTCAAACTATGGGGTCTATTTCCAATGTATTTATTAGGTTTTTGACAGCCAAAATTTGTATCTGTAATTTGTGTATCTGTAATTTGTTATAAAGCTCATTGAATACCTCTTTTTTTTCTTCTAGAGTGAGCCACCAGGGATATATATTGCCCCCGCGTGAAGGCTTTGGCCATTTCCCATATTAATTGCGAGATCGCAACTCCATCATTATTAATTTTTTTAAAATTCACAAAACTTTCCTGTATATTCTCTTTTATAACTGCATCGTATAAATTAAATTTTGGTAAATGCCAATTCTATTGCCTTGCCTCCTGTGTTTTTTTAATAATTATAGTCGAGCACCAACACTTTGTGGTCTGAAAATATGGCTGCGAGATCACATTTACCGCAGAACTACATTTTAAGTATTTCTACAAGGATATAGTCTATAAGTAAATATGTATTGTGAGGGACAGAGTAAAAAGAGTAATCCCGTAGAACTGGATGCATTTATCTCCATATATCCACTCAATTCATGTTATGTATTAGATCACTTAACTTTTTTTGCAATGCCTCTAGGTCTAGATGACCGAATTTATCTAATTTACTTAGTGGGGAATTAAAGTCCCCCAATATTATGAAGTGACTCACTGTCTCCTGCATGATAAGCAGCATCTTTTCTTGGAAAAATTTCAGAGGATTCCCATTTGGCCCATAGAGACAAACAAAAGAAAATTCCTCTTCTTTGATTGTACAATGTATCAATAAAAAACGACCATCTTTGTCAGCCCCCTTTTTTAAAGATTGAATTTAGTCTGATTGGAAAAACCAATACAAACCCCTGCCTTTTTCTTAGGGCCACCCACAAAATATATATGTTCATAATGCCAGTCCCAGAATCTGTATTACCCTTACCTTAAGACTTAAAAAAAATTGTAATTGCCAGGTCTTGGGGTACATTTGGACCCCTATGGGAAAACCCATTGTAGGTGGGGTCTATTTTATTCCCAAAACATAGTTAGTGTCCCAAAACCTTCAAACTAAGCCCTGGTAGGGCACACACACACAGAAACACATGAAAGAGTCTGTTTTATGGGGATTGTTTTCACTTCCCAAATTCGCCACAAATGCAAATTCTCTCCTGCAAATTACTGGCTGTGCCTTATAGTCTAGCTTTACTAAGGACAGTGGAATACACTTATCACCTTTATAGCCTGCTATATGCATTTCTTTTGTTGTCGCCCAGGATGCTTCAGGGCTTGTTTGCATTTCTTTGTTTGCCTAGGATTCTTGTCTCCACAAACTGATCCCAGAAGGGAAACTTAAACCTAGTCTGAAGAAATGAATCCTAACATTACCTGAACAGCTGAGAAATGACATGGAAAAGGTTTGTGTAAAACCAAATAGGAAAACTCCATTGACATCTTGTGTGCATTTGCACTCTTGCACTTTTTTGGTCGTTGGAGACAAACAATAAGAGATATCTGGCTGAAATTTGAGTATGTTATGTCCAGAGGTACCAGTGACAATGTGCTGCAAGCTCAAACTTGTAAACCCAATATTTAGCATATTTTCATGGTTTATTTCAAGCATGATACAAAGGTACACAATAATAGCAGTGAAGGGGTTAATTTTCATTGCTGCTGCCAGTCTGAAGTGGCCTTGAGTTCCATGTCCCTTTGCTATCTGAATGGTTTTTGAAAAATGTTTATTTTGGTTTATTTTAAGCTGGGGTTGGTTTGACCCCAGTTGAAATGCAGTGACTTGGGGTCCATCTGACCCCAATAGGAAAACTCTATGGAAACCTGGGGTCGGTTTGAAAAATGCCACTTTTTTGTTTATAGGAAACAAACAGTAAGAGATATGAGGCTGAATGTCTACTATGTTATGTCCAGAGGTGTCAGTGACAATGTCCTAAAAGCTCAAACTTGAAGAGCTACCAATTAACATATTTTAATGTTTTTTGTGCTCGGTGGGGTTGATCTGACCCCAAGATCATAGGTTAGGGAGTATTCATCCCTGTGCAAGAGATGAGTGTCCTGCAAACCAAATACCTGAGCCCTTTGCTTTTGTATAAACTGCCACACTCGTTTGCGCTTTATAGAACAGTTTAATCCTTTCACATTTAGGATGATAATTTTAATGGGAGTCATCCTGCAATTAGCATTTGTTTTGTGTTTTTGGCCCACCACACAAATGCTACTCTGCTAAAGCCAGAAGTTCAACTACTTTCTTTCCTTTCCTTTCCCCTCTCTAGGGCCTCGCCATGTGTCTAACTATCTCAAACAACACCCCACCCCACCCCATCCCAAACATAACTAAAACACCCCAACATAACCTTCTCAGGCAGCATCTCAATGTCATCCAACAAGGGGGAAAGCTTCAGTGGAGTCGCATCATCAGCCACTCGTTCGCACACTGGCCCACAAAAAAAGAAAATTAAAACATCAACAGGGGGCGTGTAACCAGATATCCTCCCCCAACGTCAAATCCAGAACTGTCTTTCTGCTTATTTATTCCACTTCTCAAGCAATCTATTAATGTAGTGTATCAATCCTGTTGCTTCTTATGTGGTTCCTATCAACTTCAGTGTCATTCCTCAGTCCAGTGCCTGCACATTGGCAGTTTAACTTTCTCCCCATATCTCTGGGATTAAGGAAGTGTAGATACTTTAAGTACCTTGAGCACCAGCACCCTCAACAGGCCAGACTCTCCCACTTAACCCCTATTTAATTAATTTATTTATTTAAAATCTATCCCAACATGTGTATTTATATATATGCTAACTTATAAATCAGTAAAACATTTGACCGATTGGGCCCAGAATTCTATATCTTCTAAATTATATTCCCAGAGTATCTCTTTTTAATCATATATATTTATGGCAGTGCCAGAGAGGTTCTTTCCTAGAAACGACTGCAACTCTGATTCCTCCTGAAATATCTGCCTTCTACCATTATACAGGAATGAAAATTGTGATGGGTACCAGAACTGAGCCCTGATGCCTGCTTTATTCAATGGCTCAAAGTATTTGTGCCAGATTCTTCACCTCATGAAGGTCTCCACCACCAGGTCAGAGGAAATCTTAATTCTTTTACCTTGGAAGATCCATTCTTTTTTTTTTTTTTTTTTGGGCTGGCAACCTTGAGTAAGTTTTTTTTGTTGGTGAAACAGAGAAATTTAATAATAATGGCCCTGAGGGGTTAATTTTGTTTAGGCATAGCCCGCAAGGAGCGGTGTGCTCTTTCAGTCTCACACTCATGTAACTCGCCAGCCTCAGGAAACAGTTCCTGAAAAATTCATTGCAACAGGGGCACTATGCCATATTTCTCACTCCTTTCAGCAACCACAAGCAGCCTTAAGTTACTTCTCCTTCCCCTGTTCTCCAGTTCTTTTGTTTTATTTTGTAGGGTGGTCACCATTTCCTCCAAAGCTGCAATTCTGAATTCCCAGCTAAAACTGCAATCCTCCACATCTATTGCCAGAGATGCAGAATTCTCCCCAAAAAGACAGTCCCCCCCCCATGCTCAACAAAGCCATGTGGGACACAGGTCGACGGGCATTGGGGAGGTTGAGCGGGGTCGAGCCAAGATGGAGCCAAGGGGAGAAAGTCTCTTCATGCAAAAACCATTCCGCCCTTGGAAAAGGTGATTAGAACCTGGACTAGCAACGGCCTCAAAGGCATGGAAAACTAGAGCACCCTATGGCCCATGCCCGATCGGTGAAAATGCACCTTGGTGTCACCCTTCAGCCTAGGGCTCCCCTCATGATTCCCTTCCATTCCCAAATCACATGAAAACCTCTCTCGTTTCATGCCCAAATGTGTCCTTTGTCTCCTCAGCCCCAGTCTGTTTAGCTTATGCATCTTCCCATTGTTGTACCTGGACACACACCTGGACCCCTCTCCTTTCATGCCCAAATGTGTCCTTTGTCCCCTCAGCCCCAGTCTGTTTATTTAATGCATCTTCCCTTTGTTGCACCTGGTCACACACCCAGAATCTCTTTGGTTCTCCCTATGAGCTTATTATAGTGTCCCTGAGCCCGTCCCAAATCCTTTATCCTAAACCCTATAACTGCTCCTCGCTTCCCCTTGAAAAGTGAGAAAGCTTTGGATACAAACACGTGCGGATCCCTCTGTGAATGTCTGTGACTTAAAGGGTCTCCCAGACTTTGGTCTGCCCCTCCCCTTCATACCTGAACTTCACTGGATTCGCGGGCCACCTGTCCCCTTTTCAACTGCAAGGAGAGGTAACCATTGGTCCTGACTTCCCCCTCTTGCTTCTCCCTCTCTTGCTCTGTGTCTCCTCCATGTCCTCCCTCTACACTCCACATTATTTTCATTTTCCCTGCCACCGCTTGTGTTCCCCTGTAAACTGCCAGCTGGACCGTGGCTGTGTTGATTAGTATATGTGTGTGTGGGTATCCCATTGTATGTGTTTTGGTGACCCTTTTAAATAAACATCCTCTTTTTGGTTATTGAACACTTGACTCCCTCTCTTTCTCTACTCTTGGGGAGGGTACATAAACCTGCCTGTAGCGTGTATCAGACCTCAGACTGATCCTTGTGGCATGTGGGGACCCCTATTTCAACTAATTTGGCAAATTCCCCTAAAATTAAGGATCAAGCTGATATTGGGGTACCGGCCCCCCAACAGTCATGCGTGGAAGGGGGTCTCCTGCTAACACATCACTCACTCTTTGTTCCACCGCATCTACATTTATTTTACTCTATCCAGCTATCTATTAATATCACCCACAGCCACACTGATTTTTCAATGCCTGTTCTGACTTCTCTTAATTCGGTTTGGATGTTATCCAGTATAGCCAGTAGCTGTGGGCTGGCTTCCTCTTGCTGCATGCCATTATGCCCTGTTCCCTGAGCCACCATGTTGTCAGCGGGTTCTATTGAAGCCCTGTCCCCAGGGCCCTCAAGCACCGTAGAATAAAAACTCTCAATGGAACTTTTTTTCTCTCCTGTTCCTCTCTGGGATCTCTTCGGTTTGGACTGCATTAGCAACTATACAATCTCCAGTTTTAAAGGTGTTTTTGAAGCAGAAATGTGTTAGGCCATGTGGGAGCCCTAGCCACAAATGACTACCCCTCACGCATGCCCACTGGTGCCTCCTATTGTTTGTATTCTTTGTAACTGTCATTATTTGTATTATTTTGTTTGACATTGTCACGGAGGATCATAGGGTCACACACGTGTAACATGGGCCTACATGTAGACTACAAGCCTAGTAAATATGTAAAGCAAGACATGCAACATGTATGTAACGTTACAGTTGAGAACTGTAAAGCCCAAATCAGGACTGTGGCACGTGATCAAGCTCCAGGAAATACAAAGAGATAAAAAGAATGTGTATTTGGAAACCCTGGCCAGGCAGACCTGTGGAGATGCAAATCAACCTTCATGTTTGCCTGGGTTGCCTTCGTGACAAGTCTCACATTTCTCCAAGGCAGGAAACCCAAGACAAAGAGACCATGAAAGATATTTAAGGAGGCCAATTAAGCCACCTTGAGGAGAGCTCTCTCGCTTAGCCATCTGGAGCACTTTCATCTGTATCCTGAATCTTGCCAGCAAGCTAGGCTGGAAGACATGAACTGAGAGAGGGGACTTTGCTTTCTAGCAACTCTAAGTCTGAAGACCCAGTCTCATACATCAAGGACTGAGAAGAACTTATGGAACTTTAAAGGGTAAGATGCTTATTTAGGAACTCAACCAGTATAGATCAGGAATGCGTTATATTTACCTTTGATTTCTAGTAACCACTCTGTATAGCAATCTTGCTTATGTAATCAATAAACTAACTTCTTATTTTTTATGAAGAAGTGTCTGCGTCTAACACTGGAACACAAATAAGCAACAAGAGTTCTCAAGTTCTTGCGAACCCAGAGAGTAAAGAGTCTGTAAACGGGAAGAATCGGGCCCTACCTCTCTGCACTTATCGCCCTCCATACTCCAGCCCGTGCACTTCGCTCCTCCTCTGTCCCTTCTCTCACCCTTCCATGCCTTCCCTGCTCCCCTAAGCGCCTTCGTCCCTTCTCACTTGCTGCCCCCCATGCCTGGAACTCCCTCCCTGTCCACATCCGCCTTGCCCCCTCCCTTCATACCTTCAAATCTCTCCTTAAAACTCACCTCTTTCGCTCTGCTCTGTCTGACTCTTTATCCTGCTGAGCCACTATTCCTATACCTACGATCGGTTTACCCTTATCCTTGCAACATGGACCTGCCTGCTGTCATTCTCATCGTAACCAAGCCAAGTACGTGCACTTGAGACCTCGCATCTTCATGAATGTTAGACCCCTTGTCTCTCCCTCTGTTCCCCTTCCTATGTCTCTCCTCCAGCTCCTGTCTCTCAGATTGTAAGCCCTAGGGGCAGGGACTGTGTCTATTTTATTACTTTGTAAAGTGCCAGGTACACTGCTCACGCTATATAAATGTTTGTTAATAATAATAATAATAATAATAATAAAGGGGTTGTCCCTGCAGCAGGCTTGAATCAGCCAGAGAGAGAAACTCATGTACAGACCACTTGGATCAGTTTTCTCTCTCTGGCTGATTCAAGCCTGCTGCGGTGTGTGAGGGGATGGGTGTGTGGCAGGTGTGCACTGGTGTAAACACCATGGATGGTGGGTATTTGTGCATGTGTGCTCTCACCGCACACCCATCTCCACCCACCTCCAACCACATAGCCCTCCAGTAAAACGGAGAAGGCTCTGTGGGTGTGGGTGGGTGGAGATGGGGTGCGTTTGTCCATTTACATGGACACCCCACACACACACACCTCCACCCACCGCAGTGAAACACCCACCCCTGTCTGTGTATTTAAGGCCATTGACTCATCCCTGAAGCTGTACTGCAGCAAAGATTCCTGTCGAAGGGTACATATCTCTTCAAGGGAGTTTCCCTACTGGAAAGCAAGCAGCCAGCCAGCCAGCCAGCCTGTCTGTCTGTCTGTCTGTCTGTCTGTCTACAAAATGGTGACTCTGGGCTCCCCTCTGATAATAGATGCCTGAAGCAAGCAGGCAGAAAGCAAGTTCTACTTCGGGCAGTTCTATTATCTGTTGCCATTGGCTAGCAGAAATATTAATGGTGCCCCAAGAATACTTTCATTGGCTGAATTCATCCATAGGAAGACAGTATGAGAGACTCCATCCCACCTAAAACCCCTCCCCTGGACTAAATAGAATGTATGCAGTCAGGGCAATCGAACTTTTGTCCTTACTAGGCATGCTCAGTTAAGCTCACCCCTCCCTCATTGCTCAAGGCTGAGGTAGGACAAATGCTGCTAGATTTCTCCCAGCCCCCCTCCCCCCCGTTACAGCTTTCTGTGATGTAGTGAAGCAGACCATTGAATCTGCTTATGCGAATCTGTAGACTAATTACTTAAATTGAATCTGGTGTTGATTACTATGTTCTTGGAATGCTGCTGACATACAGATTGCCCTTGTAATGGAGTCTAGTAAATGTATGCATGTCTCTAAGTGGAAGCCACCTATAATCAGCAATAAATTGCAATGCTCTGCAGCAGCCAGAGCTTTAGTGGAATAGTGCTTACTTTGCCATATAGAGGAGCATCCTTTTCAGATGGTAGAAGTCTAAAAAGTAAGATGGGTGAATTAGAGTGTTTGGATCGAAATGAAGATATAGACATAATAGGAATCTCAGAGACATGGTGAAATGAGGATAACCAACGAAGGGTACATATTTTGTACCCTGTAATACCAGGGTACAAAATATGTTTAAATGACAGAGTAGATTGAATTGGTGGTGGAGTGGTGCTATATTTTAGAGACAATGGGTGATTTCAGACGTTACGGGCGGGCGGTTCACCACAGTGAACCCCCGGGGGGGTGAACAACGCAACCACGCGCGGGGGTGGAAAAGCGACCCAAACAGACATGCCGGGAATGGGACCACGGGCAGGAACCGGGCCAAACCATCATGGACCGGGGCAGCACAACAGACGTGTAGCCGAACCCCCACCAGGCGCAAAACTCCCACAAGGCACCGGGAAGGGGCGGGACACAGACATGGCCGACTGAGGGCAAACGAAGCCAAAAGGCACACAAGGGAACGCGCACACAAGAGAAAAGGGAAGGGAAGGGGGAAGAGGGAGAACAGGCTGACAGCCGACACACACAGCACACGCACACGCACACACACACACAGCGGACCCGCAGCAGGACACACTGCATGACTAAACGCCCGGGCACATACACACACACACAAGGGAAAGGTCGGGACGGGGGGGCAGGGGCGCCCGGAACACAGCACAAGGAAAAACGGGAGGGATGAGGGGGGGCACCACCAAGGGGAAAGGCACAGGCAGCAGAAACCCCCACCACCAACCCACCCCAGTCCACAGAGGCTACCCCACAGCAACAGAGCCAGTCTTGGAGAAGGGGGGCCAGGACCCACGGAACAAGGCACAATGGGGGCCCGCAATGCACAGCGGGGCCAGTGGAGAGGGTCCAATAGGAGGAGGAGGAGGAGGAAGGGTGCCCCACAGTCACAGGGGGGCGGATGGAGGGAAGCCGGGTCCGGTGGAGCCCCTCTGCAGGTCCAGAGGCACTCCGACAACCCCCCACACCCGGAGAAGGAACACGGTCCGGTCTGGGGGGGGGCTACCCCCAGGTCACACAAGGACCCAGGGGGGGTTCAGTCAGTGCCAGGGCCGGTGGGAGAGGACCGATAGCTGCACACGGGTGGGTCAGGAGGCCACACGGAGCGCCCCACCCAGACACTGGGACGGGCAACAGGGGTGGGGGGCTGGAGGGGGCCCAGGGCCATGGGCAGGGCCATCAGAGAACCACAAAGCAGGCAGGAGCTCACCGAGGTGGAGTCATCAGGGCGGGAGCAGGCAGCGGGGACCAGGGGCCCCCCCAGACCAGGGCAGGAGCCCACACGGGGGCACCACACCGGGGGGGCAGGGAGGTGATGCAGCTGTCACAGACCACCACTGGGGGCCCCAGAGGCCCCAGGGCCCAGGTGCCCAGCCCGGTGAACCAGGTGAGGCCAGTGCAGCATGCCCCGGCGGTACCCCTGCAAGGACATGTAGTGGGCAATCAGGTAGTAGGCCTCGAAGGGATCGGGCATGGTGAGAGCCAGCTGCACATCCACATGGGCCCACACCGCCAACAGGGATGACATCTCCACCGCAGAAGGCTCCAGCACACATCAGGCAGCAGAAGGGGGCCACGGTAGGTACCCCAGCTACAGAAGGCATTGGTACACCGCCCCACGGGTGCGCTGGTACCCACGGGCCCCATGCACACAGGAAAAGTAGGTCACGGCCAAGGCAGGGCCACCCTCAGCAAGGCACTCCACATAGGCGCTCAGACCACATACCACCAGTGCAGACACGGCCTCCGAACCGCTCCAGGGCACATGAGCGCACAGCATCTCTGGGATGCACCCCTCAGGGAAATGAACAAGCCCCAGGGCCTCCGTATGCAGCCGGCAATCACAAGCGCTCACCTCATAGCCAAAGTAACGGAGTCCAGAGCTCAGGCTCTCAAAGGCACCCACACGGCTTCCCGGGGCGGCCAGGAGCAGCTGCATGGCAGGGGTATGCCACAGGTCGCAAAGAGACATGGTCTCACGGAAGGCCCTAATATGGGGGACCCCTTGGGGGCCCGGCAGCGGGAGCCCCGTGGATGGGCAGGTAGCCATGGTCCAGCATGACAGGGAAAGAACGCAGAGCCCAGAGGGCACAGACACCGTCCAGGGCTGGGAGGGGCTCAGTCGGGCCCCCAGGACAGGGAACACGGGCCTGCACCGCAACATTGTAGCACAAAAGAGCGAGGCGTGGGGTGCGGGCCCGGCACAGCTGCAGAACACAACAGCGAGCACACTGTCCACCTAATCTCTCCTTCAAGGCCA
>QEPC01002494.1:2432104-2500810 GCA_003113815.1 Sphenodon punctatus
CCTGCCTCCACCTCCTCCACCTCCTGGCCCGCCACTGTCGCTGTGTGTGCCTCCGCTCTCTTCCGCCTCCCGCTTCGCTCCATCCCACCACGCTTGCTTGCTGCTGATTTCACTTTAAATCTCCCTCCGGCGTTTGTGTTGTTGCTGGTTGCCCGGCAGCGACGCTGCGTGCCTCGTCCCTGGCTGGGGCTCGTTTCGTTCAGTTCTGCCCGGGGATTGGCGTCCAGACGTTACTTTTCCTTGGTTCCCGGTGGGGGTTCGTTTGACCACGCTTCCCGGGACCTTCCCCCGGCTAGCCCAGGAAGCATGGTTGAAACTGACCACATGTGGGTATTGTGCGTGATGAACATCTGGCGCGCGCCGTTCAGACGTTCAGGGCCCTTTGGCCCCACGGGGGGGTTGAGCGTGGTTCACTGTGGTTGAGGGTGATCTCGTAACGTCTGAAATCACCCAATGTTGATTCAAGAAGGATTAAATTTTTACAGGATGTGAACAGTACTGTGGAATCTCTGCAGAATACAGATAAAAATTCCATGTGTAACAAAAGTGTATAGTATAGCCCAGATGATGTATTGCACAAGTAAAAAAACAGTAGAAAGATGACCAAATATCTGCCAGCATGGCTAAATGCTGAGGTTAAGGAGGTGATTAGAGCCAAAAAAAATTGTCTTAAATGGGAAACTAGTCCTAATGAAACTAAGAAAAAGCACACACATTGCCAAATTAAAAGTAAAATGTTAATTAGGCAGGCCAAGAGGAAATTTGAGGAGCAACTTGCTAAAGATGCCAAAACTAATCATAAAAAAAACCCTTTTCAAGTACATCAGAAGCAAGAAGCCTGCTGGAGAGTCAGTTGGACCTTAGATGACTGGTGGTGAAAGGGTCATTCAGAGAAGATAAGGCCATTGCAGAGAAGCTGAATGAATTATTTGCTTCAGTTTTCATGGCAGAGGATGTTGGGGAGTTACCCATGCCTAAACAATTCTTTGTAGGTGATGAATCAGAAGAACTGTCACAAATCAACTTGACTGTGAAATAGGTTCTAGAGCAAATTGATAAACTAAATAGTAACAAGTCACCAAGACCAGATGGTATTCACCCCAGAGATCTGAAGGAACTCACATACGAAATCACAGACCTACTATTGATCATTTGTAACCTATCACTAAAATCTGCCACTGTATCTGAAGATTGGCAAATGTAACGTCAATATTTAAAGAGGATTCCAGAGGTGATCCTGGAAACTATAGACTGGTGAGCCTGACATTGGTGTCGGGCAAACTGGTGGAAATGGTCGTTAAGAAGAGAATTACTGGGCATATTGATAAACATGACATAATGGGGTAGAGTCAAAATAGATTTACCAAAGGGAAGTCAAGTCTCACTGATCTAATGGAATTTTTTGAGGGATGTAAATAAACATGTAGATAAGGGCGAGCCAGTTGATATAGTGTATTTGGATTTTTAGAAAGCATTTGATAAGGTACCTCATGAGAAACTCTTGAGGAAATTATATAGTCATGGGATAGGAGGCAGTGTCTTATCCTGAATTGGTAACTGGTTAAGGGACAGGAAAAAGGGAGTAGGACTAAATGATCCGTTTTCACAATGGAGAAGAGTAACTAGTGGATTCCTCCTGGGATGAGTCAGAATCTGGGATCTGTCCTGAGAATGATGTATACTATATTAATTAATGATCTGGAAAAGTGAGTAAAGAGTGAGGTGATCTAATTTGTAGATGACACAAAGTTTTTCACGGTAGTTAAAAAAAAACCTGAGCAGACTGTGAGGAAATGCAGGAGGATCTTGTGGGACTGGATGACTTGGCAACTAAATGGCACATGAAATTTAATGTTGACAAGTGCAAAGTTATGCACATAGGAAAAAAAAAATCCAAAATATATGTATACAATGCTGGGTTCTAAATTAGGGGTTACCACTCAGGAAAAGTATCTAGGAGTCTTTGTTGATAGTATATTGACATCTTCAGTTCAATGTGCAGCAGCGGTCAAAAATATAAACAGAATATTAGGAATTATTTGGAAAGGGAGAGAGAATAAAACTGAAAATATCCTGGTGCCTCTATATAAATCAATGGTGTGACCACATCTTGAATATTTATTGTGTGCAGTTCTGGTCTTTCCATCTAAAAAAACATATAGTAGAACTAGAAATGATACAGAGAAGGGCAACAAAAATGACGAAGGGTATGGAATAGATCCCGTACCAAGAGAGGCTTGATAGGGTAGGGCTCGTCTGCTTGGAGAAGAGATGAAAGAGAGACTATGATAGAAGTTTTATAAAACCATGAGAGGTGTGGAATGAGTAAATAGGGGGCAGTTATTTTGTCTCTCAAATAGTATGAGAACTAGGGGACACTCCATGAAACTAACTGGGAGCAGATTTTTTTTTTAAATAAAAGAAAGTATTTTTTTCACTGAATGGACAATTAACTTGTGGAATTTGTTGCCAGAGGATGTGGTCAAGGACAACAGTAAAGCTGGGTTTTAAAAAAGGATTGGTTAAGTTCTTGGAGGGTAGGTCCATCAATGGCTATTAGTCAAGTAGGCTTGGGGGACGTACACTCTTACTGTCAGGAGCTGGGAGAATGGATTGCTCATTATGACCTGTCTTCTTCCAAGCAACCAAGATTGGTCACTGTCAGAGACAGGATTCTGGGCTTGATAGATCATTGCTCTGATCCAATATGGCACTTCTTATGTTCTTATCTAAAGTGTATGTCATTGGTAACAGAGAGTTAGGTCCATTGCAACTTTAATCTTGTATATGAGTGCATCACTCTGCAGAAGGGGTAATCTGATCTGTGGGGCCTTAGGCAAAAATTTAAAATGGGCCCCTGTGTTTTTATCAGCTAATACACTAGTTGCCTAGTTCGGGATACCTTGATAATTTGACTTTCCAGTCTGAGTGACAGTGTTCCTTGAGGGGCAGCTGGACCAAATAGGAGCTGCAGAGCCTGTTTCTGTAGACCCAGGCTACTGCTCCATACAGCCAGTTTAGCACGTACTTCCAGAGCTGAAATTTGAATTTAGCTTCATCCACCCCCCACCCCCCGAGCACAAAGAGTGAGGAAGAGACTGAATGAGACTAAACTCAACTATGACTGGCCAGGTGTAATTCATGCCCCTTTCTTACTTCTCTGGAGCTGAGACTCAGGGGCTCAACTCTGAATCCTTTCAGCTGTGGCTCAGTGAATAGTCTTAGAAAAGAGGACTGTTTATGTCAGTCTATAGTAAGGAGGCAGAATGTTGCCCTCACCCTTCCCAAGGGTGAGTGCAAAAAGAACAAGACACAGCAGATTGTGTGTATATTATGCAGGGGGGAGTCATAACAGCAGTGTGTGTGTGTGTGTGTGTGTGTGTGAGAGAGAGAGAGAAATCAACATGGCATATTATGGATAGTGTGCATGTTATTTCTTATTTAATTAGGCCTGAATCAAAATAGCTATTTCATTTTCATCTAAATTTATGCAAAAACAGAATAGCTGTTTGTTTTCTATTGGAATTCTGATTGTAAAATTATTCCAATCGGAATTCCAAAGGATTTAAAAAAAAAAAAATCAATCACAAAATCACACACAAAAAATAAAAAATCAGTTTGCACATGTGCAGCGTTTGGGTTTTTTTTTAAAAAAAATTTCATCCAATTCCAATTGGAATCGGACGAAGTACTGATTGTTCCAATTTTTTTTTTATCAGAATGGGTGAACTGTCCCATTCTGATCAAAATTTGAAATGTTAGGAATTCCGATTTCACCCCTGTATTTAATATTTTCTTTAAGATCAGCCACAAAGCCCTCTAGGCAGTCACTGTATGTCACCTATAACTAACACCACTTCCCGTTAGGTACCCAAGTTCATGGATTTCCCCCATTACTTCCAATGGGGAAAACACACTGAGCATAGTTTCCCATCTCTGGTTTTCCATTTGTATGAGGGATGCTTGTGGCAGGATCCTAGCTCAAAGTCTATGCAGACTTTTGAGTACTGGCTCTAAATGTTTGCAGGATACAGCCCTTGAAGGACCAGCAGTCCGTCATGCTGAGGAAGGCTTTCCCCCTCCTAGATGGTCAGCTACTCTCCAGCAAATTCTTCCAGCAATGAGGAAAACTATGAGCAGAGCATAAGTGCAGGGCCACCATGGAGGAGGGCAGGTAGTCCAGGAGGGCTGACCATCAGAGAGGCAAGAAGGTGCTACTTTATATATCCATACAAGAAAGGGGTCTGGGCTAAGAGTAAAGGGCCAGATAGAGGAAGGCTTTTAATAGAGATGGGACTTTTGGGATTGCTGAGAACTAAAAGTACCCGATAATGGGCCTATCGGTTAATGCAATATCTCAGTTCTTTTCTTGATATCAGTGGTATCGGTCGTTTTGCATTTTATTTATTTATTTTTATTTTTAACGTTGCGTTTTTTCCCATTGACTTCAATGGGGAAAACCACAATGTTAAAAATTGGATACTGAGAGAACCAAGAGAAGAACGGATAAATGAGAACCGAGAGCCAAGATTATACCGGTGTATATTATAATGGAGATTTTACCCAGAGTAAAACCCCTAGCTTTTAGGCATTGTTTAAAAGCTGGGTACTCAGTGGGAGAGAGATAGGTACAAGAGCCTGCCTTGTACATATCTAAGCGACTATGTTGCTCAAGAGGATGTTGTGCATGTCTATAAATAAACGCACTGAACTGACAGAAGCTGAAATTCTGTGTGATCTGTCTGAAACACGAAGCATGAGAAAGTTACGCACCCTAGGGGAATGGTGCTGGTGTTGTGGTGGATTAGGACAACTGACATCCTTTCACATTGCTAAACCTGTGCCCTGGGAGAAAATATTTCCCAGTAAGTTTCTCTGTTCCACAGACTGTAAAGGTGATGCCCTTCCCAACTTATGTGTAAGAAATAAAATGCCCTGACCACAGGAACCCCTAAAAAAAACTGCATTGTGGAATTAGAGGTGTAAATTTCTAAATTCTCACCCTATAATCTCACTCTAGCCAATGAATGCACTTGGTGGCCTTGGTCAAGTCACATCCTCTCAGCCTCAGGTCCCCCATCTGTAAAATGAGAATGTGTGTGTCTGACTTCTCCTGTGTGTTCCCCTCATCCTTGTCCATCTTAGATTGTAAGCCCACTAGGCAGGGGCCTGTCTCTAAAAATCTGTCTGCCCTATCCCAAACTCTTTGGATCTTGTGCGGGTGCATGCACACAGAATCCACAGGGCTCCATATGCCTGCAAATAGGGATCTGCGTGACTTGTGCGCAGCTCTGAACACACACAGCTCCAGAGTTTGGAATCGGGCTTTGTGACTGTAAAGCCATGTGTATGTCTAGTAGCAGAATAGAAATGTTAAGTAGTAGTAGTAGTAGTAAAAAATTTGAGCATCCTTGGAGGAAAGCTCACCACTGTGGTATAGTGGCTAATGAGCTGGAATTGGATCTGGCTTCGGCCAAGTCAAAAACTCTCAGCCTCAATGGGAATATGTGTCTGCTTTCAAAAGAGTGGCCGGATGCAGCGGGTTCTTCAAGATGCTTCCTGAAAAGCTCTGCAGGGTGCATTTAGATGCACCAGAAGTAGCCAGCTGCCATAGGAATTGCTGCTTATTCTGTCTTTTTGAAGGTGCATTTTGGAAGCCTTGCTATCAGGGTTTCTAAAATGCACCTTCAAAAAGACGTAAGCGTAAGCGACGATTCCTAGTGCAGCTGGCTAGGCTACATCTGATGCATCTAAACGCACCCTGTGGGGCTTTTCAGGAAGCACATTGAAGAATGTGCTGCATCCGTCTGCTCATATAAAAGTGGCCCATGTGTCTGTCTTCTCTGTGTTCCCCTTACCCATGTCCATCTTAGATTGTAAGCCCACGGGGCAGGGACGTGTCTCCATTATTAACAATTGTAAAGCACCAGGTACAATACTGGTGCTATATAAATGCTTAGTAATAATAACTCTCCAGGCATCTGTACTCCTACCCTGAGACAAAGTCTAACAGTACCTTTCAAATACTATTTCAGGATCCAGTTATACACAGCTCACTCCTTTTAGGGTATTAGTGACCTGAAAGCTCTACTGTAACGGCCTCTCTGTTCACCTGTACCATTTTAAAAAAACTAAAATGGGGGGGGAAAAAATAGGATTTTTCTCTCTGTTCAATTAAATCATCTGTCTGACCCAAACCCAACTGGATCGTCACTCTTCAAATCATGATGTGGACTTGTCCCATCACACAGTCCTTTTCCAAAACAACTTTTGCCCATGTCTATACAATACAACGTCTCAAAAGCCCTGGTATCAAAGATCAGTGCACAGCCAGAGACCCAGCATATCTTAGGAGACTTAAAACATGATCCTGAATCAACAAAAGCTCCCTGCCAAGGACTGCAAGGACCCATCTCAAATTAACAATAGTTCAGTGGCAGGCACATTTCTTGTGCTATATAGCAGCACTGCCTTTATGAGGACAGCACTACTAACTTTAAATATGACCTTCAGGACACATATGAAGGATTTACCTTCTCATCCCTTCACCCTGTCTTTACTCCTTGTATTAGACTGGTAAAACTATGGGCAAACAACAACCCTCTCACAACTGCAGAGATAGGCCTTTTTTACTTGGATGCCGACACCGACCTGGTAGGTGGAGACGGGTGGGTAAGCACACCCAGCGAACACCCGGTGGTGCCAAGCTGGGTGATGTTTACACGGATGGCACCACGGTGGGTTGTGGGATGGAAGGGGAGGGTCCGTCACACACCCATCGGCCAAACACCCACCCCAGGACACACCAAGCAAACACCCATGACATTTACATGGACAACCGAGACAGTGGACGGCGGAGAAGTCCTGCCCAGTACAGTGATGGGACAACATGGCTGACTGAGGGCAAATGAAGCCGTGTCATGCAGTTCTGCCCCTGAACCACCAGACCCTGTGCGGGCGGGGTAGGAGGTAGTGGGATGACTAGAGACATACAGTAGTGACCCCCAGCCAGTCCCGTGACAGAGGTCAGACAGCCAGGTGCCACAGACTCCCCACAAACCAGAATATGCCCACACACAACTGTGAATACAACCACACAGGGAAGGGCTGCATGGGGAAGGAGGCGAGGGTACCCCAGCAGGGGGCATGGCAGGAAGGGGCACAGGGGAGAAAGGCAGAGGCCCGGAGCTGCGGGGAACCCCAACATAAACACCCAACCCCCCCGGCAGAGCCCCCGCACACACAAAGTCAAGTCAAGTTTATTTAAGGCACCAGCTTTCGCCATGGTCAAGGTTGAAAAATAAGACAACAAAGCAAACAAGATTAAAAAAATAAAAAAGTAAAAAAAATGCAGTCAACACCATAAAAATTATGAAACACAAAGAAAAAAAAAAGACTAAAAAGACAAAACAAATAGAAAAAACACGATTAAATCATAAGTTACTTGAATTGTGTACATTCAGCTTTATAAACAAATCAAACATTTCAAATTTATTTATTTGTGATCCTAGTCTGTGCCATGGTCCCGCATACAATTAAAATATAATGACGTAATAAAACTTGATACAACAGGAAAGGTACCACTACCTACATTTTAAATATGGCATTACATTCCTCTGTATCTAAGATTCCCACTTGCTCTCTTATACACAAGGCTTCCCTTTTATACCTGCCTGTCCTTACTTCTTTATGTAAGTTCAATATAATAAATCATACCACATTACGGTAATTTCAGCCTGGGTAAGCTCTCACTAAATTTAAGTCATATACATCAATCAGTCCTTAATTCCTATGTTAATCCACAAATTCCTCTCGCATTCTTGCAGCTAGAAGTGCAAAGGATGCTACCTATCTCATACCTTTCTGTGTGTAGGTAGCCAGTAGCAATTCAATTTTTGGGTGCAATTAGGAATGTGCGAACGCGCTTCTGGAGTTCCGAGTTTGGACCGAACTTGGTCCATTCGAATGACTGATCCGAACGGCTGAATTGAATCCGAACGGACCGAACCTAACTCGATCTGAACTTGGAAACGACCAAACAGTTCAGTATCGTTTGGATGAGTTCGGATGAGTTCGGGCGGCAAAACCGTGATGGGGGGGGTAGCTGAGGAGCAGTTTCTTGGCACCAGGAGTGGAGAGGCTTGGACTAGTAAGCAGCCTGCATAATCACCATCCCTCTTTTCCTCAGACCACTAGCTTGGCAGTCTGCAATTGGCCATGAGATAGGCTGCTCAGAGCCAATGGGGCTTGTGGTAAGGTAGGCGCAGCAAGTAACAAAACTAATTGCCCTCCCCTCCCTTCTACTTCATTCTGAGATAGTCACTGATCCTGTCAGCAGGCATTTTCAGAACTCTCCCTCTCCCAGCAGTTTGTGTTCCTCCCAATCCATTGCCATCCTCCTCCTATTTCACCCATTTCCACACATTTACCTCATAGTTTCATTTATTTATATTAGAATAGAATGATTTAGGTATTATACCCTGCCTCAGCCTGCCTTCATGCCAAAGTGCCTGTCTGCCTGCCCTATGGGCAAAGCTCCAACCCTGCCTCAGCCTACCTTCCTAGCCTGTGTGGCACTAGGGGTGTGGTTCGGTGTCGCCTCCTGCCAGCGTCCTCCACTGCCACACAGGGCACAGGAAGGTCTGTATTCCAGGAGACAGCAGATCTCTCTGCTGTGGCTACAGCCACAGGTGCAGGTGCTTCAGGGTCAGATGTTCATCATGGGCCACCAATGTCCCCCATTGTTCATGTGATCCCCAGAAGTCCAGGACTGGTGGATCCCACCCCAGCTGCTTTTGGCAGGGCCTGATCCCTGGACAATGGCAGCAGGGAGAGGAACAGCAGTAGCAGCAGCAGAAGAAGATATAGGGTGAACAAGGAGAGTTGCAGCATCATGGGCAGTCGATCAGCCTCAAAGGCCCAGTACTCCCCTTCACGGGGGGACATATCTCAGATTGGGGACAGTGAGGCAGAAACTAGTCCATTGGAGGAAATGTCTGGTGCTGAGGCAACGGCTGTCCCTCTGAGAGCTGTCTCACCACCATGTTCTGCCCGTCCCATAAGCACTGTCAGTGGTGCATCACCCCGTGAGGACCAGAAGAGTTTGTTGAGATCCAGCAAATAGGATGCAAGCCTGCAATGCCTGGCCAAGTAGGGATGCCAGCCACCAAGCCCTGGCTCGGCCTCTGCCGCTGCTCCACCAATGCCAGCCAGCCTGCAATGCTGCCCAGCCAAGTAGAGTGCCAGTCACCAAGCCCTGACCATGTTCTGCAATGTCCGGTCATGATGGTGACTAGAACTGGAGAATCTAGCATAGAGCAAGCAGAACTGGAGGCCTTCCAGTGTGTCTGTTTAAGATATTAAACAACCCAAACCCTCACTAGGCATACCCTTCACTTCAGATGGGGTAATATCCACAACAAAGAACACATACCCATCCAATTGCCCTGCATGCCATGTTTCTTGGAGCAAAATAATGTCAAAGGATCTAATGAAACAACCAAAATCATTGTCCATTAATTTGGTTTTCCAACAAAAAATGTTCAGAGAAACTATAGAGATAAAAGACTTCCTTAGGGGTCTGCCCATCATTCCTCCACTTCATGTGCGGTTGCAAAACCCAATTGGTTTGAGGGGAGATCAAATTCCTCCATCTCCAATATTGAGGAAGAGAGAGGAGGTGCAGACAAAGGATCCATCTTAAGTGGACATAATCCTGAAGGATCAGAACCAGTATTGCCCAGCACTGTGCATGACCACTTCCTATGTGTCAAAGCACTCAGGGAAGTGGCCTCATGCTGAATATTTTGACACAAATTCTTTTACCTGATCTGTTACTAAGGCCACTTCCCCTTGAGGATGGTACCCTTCTAATTAAATAGTCATTGCAGGATTCCAGGCATGAGTGGAGCTGAGGCAGAAGCCTGGCCCAGGCTTGGTGGTGGCTGGCACCCATACGGGGACAGGCATTGCAGGACGGCATCTACCCACCAGATCTCAACCAACTCTTCTGCAAATTGGTCAAGTAGCCTTGCCTGGTGGTGATTCATGTGGCCGGCCAGCCAACCACTGCCTGCCGTGATGGCGAGTAGAAATGGAGAACCCAGCATAGAGTGAGCAGAACTGGAGGCCTGCCAGCCTTCAATGCCCGGTCAAGTAGGGGTGCCAGCCAGCCAATAAGCCCGGGCCAGGCTTCTTCCACTGCTCCACCAAAGTCAGTCTGCAATGCCCGGCCAAGTAGGGGTGCCAACCACCAAGCCCGGCCAGGTCTCTGCCTCTTCTCCACAAATGACAGCCTGCAATGCACTGCCCCTATGGGTGACAGCCACCAAGCTCCGAGCCTTCCTGGCCTCTGCTGCTGCCGCTGGGTCTCTACCTGCAGGCCATGACAACACGTGCAACCCCACTTTGGGCACTGGCAGGCACTACTTGGCTGGGCATTTCAGGCTGCCAGGCATCAGTGGAGCAGTGACAGAGGCCTGGCCAGGGTTTAGTGGCTGGCACCCATTTTGGTCAGGCATTGCAGACTGGCAGGCCTCCAGTTCTGCTCGCTCTATGCTGGGTTCTCCAGTTCTAGTCACCATCAAAGCAGGAGTGACAGGGCTACAGTAGTGCCTGCCGGTACCCAAAGCAGGTTTGCACATGGATGTTGTCATGGCCTGCCGGTAGAAATAGGCAGCCCAGCAGAACATCTGCTTTCAGTAGCCTTTGGGTGGGCAGCAGTATTGCTCATTTGTAGGACAGAACAGGAGTCAAGAAACCTCAGAGTCCTTTGACCTCTCTGCATTTCAGATTTCCCACTTCTAAAACAGAGGGCTACCATTCTGGGAGCTCACAGGAGAAAGAATGTGTATGGGAACTATGTTTGGAGTATGCAGTTCCAATTGCTGCTGCATATCTATCCACCCCCTTTGCAAGGTAAAGAAGAGGACTCTTTAATGCTTCCACTTCTTCAGAAGAACTTAGGCTCGGCACTTGGCCCCCAGGGGTCCCGCCCAATTCCCATCAGGGCATGGCCGAACATCTGAGACCCACCGATGCCTGCCAGCCTGCAATGCCCGGCCAACTATGGGTGCCAGCCACTAAGCCCCAACCTTCCCAGCCTCTGCTGCTTCTGGGTCTCAGATGGCCAGCACTGGCACCACGGGCACCCCCAGGGGCCAAGCACCGAGCCTGCCGGCCCAGGCAACCTGGGGTGCCAAGTGCCAAGCCTCCCCGGTCTCTACAGCTTCTGCTTCTGGGTCTCAGACGGCCAGCCCTGGTGCCCCGGGCACCCTCAGGGGCCAAGGACTGAGCCTGCATTGCCAGGCAGCCCAGGGTGCCAAGCACCAAACCTTCCTAGTTTCTGTTGATGCTGTCTCTCCAACTGCCTGCTATGCCACCGCGGGCACCCCTGGGGGTCTCTGGAGTACCCCAAGCCTCCTGGCAGGACCAAACTTTCCAAACATTCAGGGGGGATCCAAACTCCGCCTGACTGAACACATGAACCCGAACTAAGTTTTTAGTCTGAACAGCCAAACTCCATCCTGTTCACACATCCCTATGGGACAGGTGTGTTGTGTTTAGCCATCCTTCCCACCTTCCCCTCCCCCTCTAGCCCTGGGCATCCCAGCATCCCTTAGCTTACCCTGGTCCATCTCACGCATGTCGCAGCTCTGGCTCCCTTCATTTTGTCTGTTGCTTTCCTTCCGGACAATTTGGGAGCTGGCTTACCCGTGTCATGTTTCGGTTTTCCCTTAACTGCTCCCGGCCGGGAGTATGACATCTGCCTGATTGGGCGTGTCTGCTTGGGGGCAACTGCGTGGCCTCTCTAGCCATCTCTCTGTGGTCTCTGCAGACCCCTTCCCATGGGTGTGAGTGTTTTGGTTTTTACACTGATCGGTGGGTGTTGAACACCCATCTCCACCCACAGAGTATGCCAACCCCTTCCCAGATGTTCCATGGGTGTTGGTGGGTGGGTCATGCACATAAACCCACCCACTTGTGGATGTTTACACGGACACTGTCCCACCCATCCGATGGGTGTTTATGGGTGTTCGTGGGTGGGTGACGTCCATGTAAAAAAGGCCTTAGATTTCCCGTGACTGTACAGAATAAAGTCTAAAGTAAGAATTTCCTTATTCTTATGCTAGGCTACTTTACTTGCTTTATTTTCACCTACCACAGCTGCATGGTTGTCAGGCAAGAAGCACATGCAAAACAGATTCAAGAACTCAGCATGGGATTTCTTTATTCATGAGCTCATGTATGCAATTTTCTTTCTGGCATGAATACGTTTGGATGATAGAGACAGAAACAACAGAAGTTATGCACTGCTGTGCAGCAATAGGTCTAAAACAAATATGCAATTTAATATTCGTGAAGTTAATTTGTATATTCATTTACACAAATGACTTTCAAAAGCTATCTTCACTACTGTTGCAAAATCCACATAGTTAGTATCTTCGCTTCAACATTTCAGCTATTTTAGTATTTTGTGCTTGGTATTTGGTACTTCATTCACTTCAACGGTACCATTCATGTTTTTTTAAAAAATCTGATTAATACAAAATGAAGCAATCAATAATCCCGGCTGAATAGTACTGATGAAGTGAATAAAGGTCTGAATACTGAAATACCATGGTAATCACAGTGCCAAAATACCAGAGTAGAGATGCCAAAATGAATATTCAAAACTACAAAATGATCCAGAAGTGAATACCTCTTAGTATTTGTTTAATTAAAACAGATATGACTATACCAATTACGTTGAATTTTGTATTCATATCAAGCATATGTTTCAGCACTAGTAAGGAAGACCTGCAAATCCAATTTCTGCAAGTCAAGACACTTCAAAATTCCAATTCTTGGCTGTACCTCCCACGATTAGTGCCCGCATTTACTTCCTGCTTACCTGACCTTTAGCACTGTAATGCTTGTGGCTTTGGTCAACTACCTTCGCCTTGAATTGAAGCAAGGTTGTTCAACCCTGCTGATTCCATTAGATCAGTCGGCTGCTTTTGATACTGTTGACCATGAAATGTTGGTGACTTGCCTGCGGGACCATGCCAGGGTGGGCGGGATTGTTCTCGAATGGTTCCAATCTTTCCTGGTCAGAAGAACTCAATGTGTGGTGCTTGGGGATTATTTTTCATCACCCTGGGACCTTTCATGTGGAGTCCTGCAGGGTTCCATCTTATCCCCTCTCCTGTGCAATGTGTATATGCAGCCGCTGGGTGAGGTCGTGAGACAGTTTGGTGTTTGGTGTCATCAATATGCTGGTGACACCCAATGTTACCTCTCCTTTTCATCTGACCCTGACCCAGCAGTCTTGGTGCTTACACAGTGTCTGATGGTTGTTGGGGACTGGATGAGAGCAAGCCAACTGAAGCTGAATCCCTACAAGACAGAGGTGATGTTAGTGGGGAAGGTGGTGGGTTCCCAAGGGTTTGTAGTCTGGGAGTGCTCCTGGATCTCCAGCTCTGCCTGGATATCTAGTTGGGGGCTGTGGCAAGGAGCGCGTTCCACCAATTACATCTTGTGCAGAGGCTTTAGCTGTATGTCTCAGACTCTGACCTGGCCACTATCATCCATGATTTCATCACCTCAAGACTTGACTATTGTAACACACTCTACGTGGAGCTATCCATGGCAATGGTTCAGAGACTGCAGCTGGTGCAGAAAGCAGTGGCCTGACTCTTTATGGGGATGGGCTGCCAGGAGCACGTAACTCATAAGAACATAAGAAGTGCCATACTGGGTCAGACCAATGGTCCATCGAGCCCAGCATCCTGTCTCGGACAGTGGCCAATAGGGAAGTGCGAACAACGGGTTGTGTGTATGTGTGTGTCAGGGTTCGGCCTGTTCGGCGTTCGGCCCCCCCAAAACCATTCGTGTTCGGGCTCTTCACTGAAAGGGAGGGTCTGGAAGCCCTCCTTCAGGTCCCAGAAGAGGCCTGAAGTGCTCCAGAGCACCGCCGAATCCGAATCCGCTGCTGCCGGAGCTGGACCAAGAGCCAGAGCCCCAGCACCACCAGGCAGGTTGATCCCTGGGGTGGGTGTAAAAAATAAAATAAAAAAATTACCAGACTGGGCGGGGGGGGTGAGTTCCAGTGCCCCTTTCACCTGCGCATCCTGGAGGGGGGAGGGAAAACCNTGAAACCCAAACTTTGTTTGCCCAGTTTGGACTGGAGGCAGTTTGGGTTTGGGGTGTTCGTGAATGGCCTGAACAACCCGAGTTTGGGTCGAACCCCTGAACTCTATTCGCACATCCCTAGTGGCCAATCACGGGGGCCTGGGAGAAGCATTCAACAGGTCACCATGCTATCCATTCCTTGTGGTTCATCCCCAGTTTCCTGACAGTAAAGGGTTTTGTTCCCCAATCCTATCTGGCTAATAGCTGCTAATGGACCTATCTTCCAGAAACTTATCCAAACCTCTTTTACACTCACTCAGCTATACTGTTGGCCTTGACCACCTCCTCGGACAGTAAATTCCACAACTTAATTGTACACTGAGTGAAAAAATACTTTCTTTTGTTTGTTTTTACTCTGCCACCTGTGAGTTTCATTGAGTGTCCCCTAGTTTTAGTACCAGTTGAGAGGGTAAATAACCATTCCCTGTTTAAAAGTTCCACACCACTCATGATTTTAAAGACCTCTATCATATCTCCTCTCAGCCTTCTCTTTTCCAAGCTTTAGAGCCCCAACCTATCAATCCTCTCCTCATACTAGTGCTGTTCCATACCCTGGATCATTTTTGTTGCCCTTCTCTGGACCTTTTCTAGTTCTGCTATGTCTTTTTTGAGATGGGGCGACCAGAACGGCACACAATATTCAAGGTGCGGTCGCACCATTGATTTGTATAGAGGCATTATGACATCCTCAGTTTTATTTTCTATTCCCTTGTGAATAATTCCTAACATTCTATTTGCCTTTTTGACCACTATTTAGTGCTAAATAGAGCTGAGATGGGTAGTCAATTTATTATTCGTAGATATTCATAGATATTATCCACATTTTTGAGTAGTCCTCCCAATACCCATGATGGAAGGGGGTATTTGCATATCAGGTTTTTTTGTGTATTCTGTTTTGATCATTTCAGTAACATCATTTACAGCAGCATGCAATAGTGCAAATATTGCCAAAAGGATGTAACGGGGGTAGGGGGAATCCAACCCAAAGTAAACAGATTCTTGAACGAAAACAAGTAGAAACTATCTGCTTTACCATTTTTGGTTTGGGGTTGTTCATTGTACTTAACAGCTTATTATGCGTGAGTCTCCCTGCAGTGGTTAGAGTGTTATAGCACAGGGTAGAAAGTGAGGATTCACCCATAATGAGGCCAGACCCATTCAAAGACACTCTTGCTATTTCAGATGTTTCAGGTGTCCCTCAAGGCATCTAGGATTACAGGTCTCTGTACATTTCAGATCCAACTTTAGCATACCTGTTGTATTTGTATAATGGAGTGAGGGAGCGCAGGCTGATATTAATTTCCTTGAACCAGCTGTTCACTCTGGCTCGCATCCTAGAGGTTCTGTGCTGGCACAAGCCCCATACACTTCTCTTTGGAGGTAAGAGCTGCTGTAACAGCTCAAAGGAAAAATCAACCTCCATGGAGCACATCCATCCAGTGGCAGTGCTGATTTTTGAGACTGGTGGGGCAGTGGGTGGGTTAAACCTAGGAGGCCTTGGAGTAGAGGCTGGCCCAGGGTGGAGCCAGGGCAACAGTAGGCGGAGCTGGGGGCAATGGTAGGCCAGTGGCGTGGCTTAACCCAACAGCAAGGAGTTCCCAGGGATAACATTGGATGGACATTACATTAGTTAACACTGGGAACTCCTTGCTGCTGCGTGAAGCACTGCCACTGGGGGATAGAGAGTGTTCTTTCTGGGGTCCCAACCACTCTCTCTTTCCCACCGGGTCCAAATTAACCATAGCAGACTAAAAAAATAGATCACTTTCCTATCGCCTACCTTTATCCTGTACCCTCGAATCCTCAATTTTCATGGCATCCTTGGCCACCTGTAGTCTTCTGAAGGTGTAAATTTTGGGAAAAGCCTTCTTTCTGGCTTGGAGAACTGGGAGAACTGAGTTAGCTCCCTGTCCTGAGACAAGACGAATCAGAAGAGAATGAAAGGGAAGAGAAGAACAGGACAGTGGAGAAGTAGGAGGGAAAGGGTTTTCTCTTTGGTGCACAAAGAAAAGGAAGGAGAAGAGATGGGTTCAGTGGGGGACAGGGAAAAGGGGTTTTCTTGTTGTCTGCAACCTTCTCTTCTGCCGTGGCTCCTACCTACTTTCTCCTCCGTTCACAAGGAGAGACGTTGCAGGCCTGTATAGCAACCAAACATGCCCCATCCAAACCAGTATCCCTACTATCTATACTGTATCCCCGGCAGCAAAATGCCTGTCCAAAAACACAGACCGTTTTTTAAAAGTTTGCCTGGCTGCAGGCCTGTATATCAACCAAATATTTCCTATCCATACCAGCATTCCCAGTACCTACACTGTATCTCTGGCAGCCAAATGCCTGTCCAAGCAAACAGGCATTTTAAAAAAGTTTGGCCAGTTTCAGGGCTCCGTTGCCACCAAACCAGGCCCATTGAGACCAGCATCCAGGTCCACACTTAGGGGCAGGCCTCCTTGTCCCAGACCTTGGGCAGAATTTTATGGGGGGCAGCAATCCTGGTGCCAGCTCTGCCCCTCTCTGTTTTTGTTTTTCTCTCTGCACAGCCGAGGCTGATGCTCACAGCCGAAGCCTGTTGTCTGGATCCCCATCCCTCATCTGCCTCTGCCATCTGCCTGCTAATAGTGCAGCAGCAGCAGGACACCAGGACACCAATCAGACTGGAAGATAAAGCTGTTTGTTTACAAACAACTCCTCCCCATGTGAGTGATTAGAAGGTTGTTGCCTTGTAAAGAAGGTTCTTCAAGATAGTGCCTAACATTCTCACAATATTCAAATAGACCATGTGATGGTCTTGAGCTCTTCTACTATAAAAAGAAATCTCCCCCCTTAGAATGACAGTTCCTTCTAATGCTTTCTAAGAACACAGGAAAAAAATTCCATGCAGGGCTGGAAGGGTGGGTGTTGTGAGAATGTTTGGAGCCATCTCAAAGAATTTTGTTTACAAGGCAGCAACCTTCTGCTCCTTGAGGTGTTCCTCACATGCCCTTTTTACATGGCTCTGCCATTAGGGGCATCCATGGGCATACCAGTACATGGGTGGGGTGTGCACATGGCTGCACACACATCCCCACTCATCCCCTGCTCATCTGCACCAATGGAGCAACCTCCATTTCCCCTGGTTGCTCTGTGGGTGGGGACAAGTGGGGAGTGAGTGGGGATGTGTGTTAGGCAGGCATGTGCACATATCCCCAGTCACGCAGGTGCAGGTGCCGTATTATTCACATGGAGCTCCCCCACCCATTAACACACAGTGTGGGGGTGGGGTTTGACTTGGGGCAGCAGTCTGAGAAGGACCTAGGGGTGCAAAATTCCTAAGTCTGGCCCTGCTAGCATCCCCAGTACCTACACAGTATCCCCAGAAGCCAAATCCCTGTACAAAGAAATAGACCTTTTTCAAAATGTTTGGTCAGTTTCAGGGCTTCATTGCCAACAAACCAGGCCCATTGAAACCAGCATCCCTAGTACCTACACTGTATCCATGGCAGTCAAATGCCTGTCCAAACAAACAGGGCTTTTAAAAAAGTTTTGGCAGTTGCAGGCCTCTGTTCACCAAACCAGCCCCATCAAAATTTAAACAAGGCATATCTATTTCTCAACAAAACCCCAGGCAAGATGCTCAAAAGCAGACAGTCACAAACAAAAAGGTCAGAAACTACTTTCCAGAAGGGAGCAGCAGTGAAACATCAATGTGACCATTTTAAAAAAGAGTAGCCATGACCAGTAGATCCACGTTTTTACAAAATGGCCTCTCTACTCTCAGGTTTAGGAGGGGAGAAGGAAAGGAGAAATGCATCATGCAAACACAGAGCAAGCAAAGCAAGCCATCTTAAGGCAACAATGTTATGTACATTCCTTAACACACTATAAAAGCTGCAGCAAAGATTTCCACTTGTTCCCCTAATCACGCTACACAACTCTGTTGCAACATGAGAGGTAGCTTCTGCTGCAGCTAAACACAGAGATTGATGCAAGGACTAGCAATCAGTGAAAAAACCTGCCACAACATCCTGCCAAATTGCAAAGGGCAGAGCCATTTTAAAATGCAAGTAACATTCCAGCAAAGACTGGAAAACCTTCCATTCAATCCCCTAGGTCTCCCACCCATAAAACAGAAAGCAGACAGTTTACGTCAAAAACAGCCAAGAAAGAGATCAATTATAACCAAGAGTAGCCATGGCCAGTGGGGGCCCCAGCACATGGCCATGAACTTTACACATGCTTGAGGGGTTTGGGAGAGGAGCAGGGGAAACCAGCAGTGCACATGCAAACACGAACACAGAACAAGCAAAAGCAAACCAGATCTTAAACCAACTGAACCATATTATATGAAGTCTTAGCACACCACAAAAGCAGCAGCGAAGAGTTCCACTTGTCCTCAAAACATTCTTCACTGTTACAGCTCTATTGAAGCCCCAGTTTTCCCAGTAGACCCCTTAACCCCCAGCCCCATTTTCATCAGTGTCTCCCAGAAGCTCCATTCCCCCCTTAACCGCCAGCTCCATTTTCACCAGCAGCCCCGTTCCCCCTTACCCCAGACCCATTTTCACCAGTAGCCCCATTCCCTTCTTACCCCAACCACATTTCACCAGAAGCCCCATTCCATCCCTTACCCGCAGCCCCATTTTCACCAGTAGCCCCAATTCCTCTTTAGCCCCAGCCCCATTTTCACCAGTATCCCCCCCTTAGCCCTGCAGGCTCCATTTTCACCATCAGCCCCATTCCCCTCTTAGCACCAAGGCCACATTTTCACAAGTGTCTCCCAGCAAAATAACTAAAAATAACTAACTCACCAATCAGAATGTGTCTGTCTGATACAGGTCAAGCAGCAGCATGGGGTAACAAAGCCACAAACAAGCCAGGCCAGTCAGCACTCTCTCTCCACCAAAATGGCACAGATCACCAGCACGCCAAAAGAGGAGAGCTCTCTTTTAACCCCATCCTAGGGGGTGGGGTACAGGCAGGCAGCCTGAGGTCTCAGCAGCAGCAGCGACTGTGCACAGGCACACACTGCCTGGGTGCTTGAGTCTGCAGTCCAGACAGCATCTTCCACAGCAGCCCATAGGGCTCTGTGGAACACTGCCACCACTGATGAAAAAATCAAAGTGCTTTTCCCCATTCCGGCAGCATGGGCTCTAACCTCAGTTGCCCAATTCCCTTTTATCCCTTAAGGGACTCCTTAGAGCAGACTCAGCAGGAGGCACTAGCCCTAACCCCCTCAGCTCCTCCTCCTCCCTGAGGCCTCCAGATCTTGCCTGCACATGTGCTCAGGGAGGCACAAAAACAACACTGCGCACTGAACGTGGAGGTTCAGAGTAAGTCTGGACCAGGTTGTTGGCTTCCCCCGCCTTTGGGACTCAGGTGAGGGCTTTTTTTTCTCCCCACCCCCCTTTCTTTTTAAAAGCATGAAGAGCGTGCTGAGGAGGTCAGGCCAGGAGGGGCAATGCCCCTGGTGCCCTGCAATGTGCACCATCCCTTCATCCATCACATTCCAACACAACTGGGTTGGAAGGAGCAAACAAATAGCTGGATTTGTCACCATCTACCCTCTTCCCATGCTTCAGCAGAGATGCATTGGGACTAGGGTACGCACAAACAGGCCAAGGTTTTATTTGCTTCACCAGGTATGGCTGAGCTGGAGTATGTGTCTTCCTAAAACTGGGGAGAGCTTGAATATTGAGATTTCGGGCACTTTCTGCCATGCGTTAAAGTGTACTTACAAGTCTGGGTGGCGGGACACACATGCAAATTAGGTGCAACTTTGATAACGTTGGAAAGGCACACCGTGCATGATTAAATATGTTCAGCGGACTGACAAATGCTCTATACCGAGTTGCAAAATCCAGCTCAGTACAGCTCATTTGTCAGTGCACTGAAAAGATTTGATCATGCATTATTGTCGACGCACACACACCCCAACTAAGACAGGACACCATTATTGGATTTAATATGGCCACACCCTTTATTCATCCAATTAAAACTGATTGAATAGGTGAGGGGTTGACATCGCCTATTGCGATCCGGGTCCAGTATCCACCATAACTCAATTGAACCATTAACTCAGGGGAGATCTTGATATACTATTGACAACGTCCCCAAACCATAACGTCTCCCCTTCGTCCAGCGCTGAGCGCACGGCCAAAGAGGACATTGTCCATACTGACTTGAGTAAGGAAATCCAGTGCCTTCCGGTGGGAGGCCATACAATGCCCCTAACACCAACCTAAAAACCAACGCCCCGCCTACCCTACCTTGCACTGTGGTATGCATGGCTTCCCCATCTCTTAGGGAGATAACTCCTATGTTTATTATATTCTAAATTAACCCGATACTGGATCCCCGCCACCAAGGAACCATCAGATACTCCCACAACGGGTTCAGGACCCCACACCTATCCTAAAACTTTCTCTAAACTAGCCTTCAGAGCTTGCAGGTAGACATTATTACCCGCCAGGGACAGGTGCACTCCATCTAGCCTAAATAAATCTAATTCCCTATGCGTAATCTGACTATGCCTAATTGTACCTGATTCGATTGACCCCAACCATTTTCTAATCTCCCTATTAACTGTCTTCCTAGTCTTAGCTATTTTGTGTGTGTGTGCGGTACCCCTTCCCCCCAACTAACCCTACTCACTAACTCGGTCCACGTTAGCCTAACCCTTGGGAAATAATGCTTGAACTCCAACAAATCCCTCTTAATGTCCCTGATCAGCTGCACTCCTGTGAGGCCCGGCAGGTCATTCTCTCCCAAGTGTATAACTAGGATGTCTAGTCCCCCATGTCTGGGCTGCTGTCTGAGGACTGGGATGAGCTGATGCCACCTCATCCCACTCTTTCCCTGCCACTCGATCACTGCCTTTGCTGACAGACCCATCTGGGAACCATGCACACTGCTTCTTGCCGCCTTCGCAGCTCACCAAACTGCCCACAGATCCAGATTCTCGCCCTCCGATATCCGAGGTGATCTGCCAAGGAAAGCACATGATAAGATTAAGACATTCTGTTACCCAGGTCCCGGCGCACATAAGTGCGATATGCCCTCGATCACCAACGTCCAATCGCTTGTATCTCCCTTGCTGACATCCCCATCTGCAATGCGAACATGGCCGCACCTATTCTAAAAGAATGGGATGCATATTCCCAATGGGGGAGATTGAGGCAAGCCAGCACTGCTTGCAGGATCGACGTGAGCTGGTGTCGAGTAGCTAGTTCCCCGTTTTGGTGGCAGAAGAATGCCCCACCCCAACTGTCGGCTGAATTGCTAAATACTCGTGAACCGCCCGGACTGGGCATAACACCGGGTCCCCTGCTCTAGCAAGGCTAACCATCCTTCCCCTCCCCCACTGGTCAGTTTTTGATATTCTCAACCAAATTAAAATCTCATGCCTCCCCCCTTCTACGTTGTTAACAGCTAAAGCCCTACCTGACCTATCCCTTACTGATTCGGCAACCAACTCACTCACTCAGAAGGCCCTGAAAAATGCCAACATGAACAATGTGGCAAACATGGCCTCCTCAAACTGATTATAACAAATGAACTGCAACATACTCACAATTTGAACCAGGAAGGGGGGGAGGTGTGTGATAACCTAGAGTCCTAGAGTCCTTATGAACAGGCTGCTCGAGCACCCAGGATTTGACCAGTCTCCGGATGAGAAAACCGTTGTCTGGTGCAGGGTGGCCCTCCAGCCGACTCATGAAGCCCAGGGCCACTAACTTTTCTGCAATGGTCCTGGCCACCAACCCTTCCCTTCTCAAAGCCATGGCAAACTGTAACGCCTGTCTCTCAGGGATCGGGAAGCCCATGTTCCATCCGTGCTGAGCCCAATAATGCTGAAAAGCCTGGAAAGCTGTGAGGTAGGCCGATCAGGTATGTGTGGCTAATGAGCCCTGCATGGTGGAACAAAGCTCTATGATCCAAGGTTCCACAGTGCTGTTGGCATAGGCTCTGGGCTCTGGTTGGCGCAAGGCGCCAGCAAGCAGAAACGCTCCATCTGGAACTGAGAAAGAGCTTCTGCAATCTCATTTTCAAGTCCAGGCATGTGCTTAGCATGAAATAATATGTTATGCTCCAAACACGTCAACACCTGGGCTCTGACCAGGTCCATGACCCTAGCAGAGCGGGATGACAAAGTGTTCAGTATGTGAACCACAGTCTGATTGTCACACCAGAAGGGGACAGCCTTATTGGCCAAGTGCCTGTGCCACAAATTGACCGCTACCACTATGGGGAACAATTCCAGGAACGTAAGGTCCCTTTTGATGCCTTTTGCCACCCACTCTGCTGGCCATGGGGACGCACACTACTTGAGCCTAAAATAAACCCCCAAACCAAAGGGGCTGCATCTGAATGGACTTGCAGATCTGAGGCCAATAACAATTGCTCCCTCCACACATTGACCCCATTAAACTGCTCTCTCCAGACAAGTTAACTATACCCTTAAATCCTGCTTCATCTATTTTGTCACCCTGACATGATAATGCGGGAGGGGGTCGCCCGCAAGCCTGCCATATAACTGTGACATAAATACCCTACCAGGAGCCACCACCCTACATGCAAAATTGAGGCTCCTGATCAAGGACTGGAGATGCCTGACTGTAACCTTAACTGCAGCCTCACAGTCCCTGGTCTTGAGGATTAGTGCCCCAATTTTGTCCCGGGGAAGGCGGGATACTCCTTCCACCATGTCCAACTCGATGCCCAAATACGTGAGCACGGGGGATGGACCCTCAGTCTTCTCAGCTGCTAAAGAGATACCCAAATGCTCTGTCACCTCCTGAAAAAGCTCAACCAATTCCAGGCATTCCTCAGTGCCCTGTCGCCCAACGAAGAGGAAGTAATCAAGCTATTTCATGATGCCCCTTCCCTTTGCCCTGGGCTGCACAATCCATGCCATCAGGGAGCTAAAACACTCAAAAGCTGAGCATGAGATCAAACATCCCATGGGCATGCCCTTGTCAAAATAGAACTTGCTTTGGAAGTGGAAACCCAAGAGGTGAAAGCTGTCTAGGTTTACTGGCAAAAGGCAAAATGCGGATTTGACATCGCACTTTGCCAGCAACGCCCCCATTCCAAATTGTCTGACCAGCCCCACTGTCACATCAAAGGATGCATACTGCACTGTCGTCAGGTCCCTGGGTATATCATCGTTGACCAAGCTGCCGTGGGGGCGGCAGAGATGGTGGATGAGTCGAAACTGCCCTGGAGTCTTCTTTGGAACCACGCCCAATGGGGAGAATATCATGCCCAGCAATGGGGGGTGGGAGGGTGATCAAATGGGCCCATGACTCTGCCTTCCCATTTTTCCTTCGCAATTTTCTCAGCCACCACCTCCTCCATGCCCCCGACCGACTTCAGGTTAGGTGCCACCTTGCCTTGCTGCACTTCACACACTGGTATCCTGAATCCCTGTTTGAAACCTTCTACTACATATTCTACTTCCTCCCTGTCTGGGTGCGCAAGCAGGGCTACGGCTAACCTATCTACTCTCACTGGCATTGGGGCCCTTCCCTGCTCCCCCTGCGCTGGCACCCACTTGGCTACCCTTTGATCCCCCTCTGACCCCATCTTTCACCCTGTTCCATGGCTTGGGTTGGGGACAGGAGGCAGCCACATGAAATCCCCCACAGGAGGAGTAGGTATGCTGAAAACTGCATGCGGGGTGGGAACTCACCCCCGAGAGGGCAAACTCCCAGCACTGCCAAGCAGTTCCAGCAGCAGCCTGCCTTCCCCCGGGCCTGTTGGGGTCATTCATCGGGACCACCCCCCTTTTGCTATCAGCCTTAGGGACTCCTTTCACGTCACTCATGCAGGTTAACCATAAATCCTGGGCATGAATGTCCCATCGTTAGGGGTGGGAATTTTCCCCCGAGAGGGCAAACTCCCAGCACTGCCAAGCAGTTCCAGCAGCAGCCTGCCTTCCCCCGGGCCTGTTGGGGTCATTCATCGGGACCACCCCCCTTTTGCTATCAGCCTTAGGGACTCCTTTCACGTCACTCATGCAGGTTAACCATAAATCCTGGGCATGAATGTCCCATCGTTAGGGGTGGGAATTTTGGTTTCCCCGGTATCCAAAACTGCCGGTATTTTGCTGTACCAGCAGTTTCTGATTAACCCAGTAACCTGGGGGTACTGGTACTGGTTCCCCGTGCCAGATTTTTTTACATTGCGGCCATTGAAATGAATAGCCGCAATGTAAAACAAAAAACAAAAACCCCACTCACTTTCCGTCCCCCATCCAGGCTGCGCGGGCAGAAGGGGGGACACCCCCCACCCACCCTGCCCAGTCTGGATGTTTTTAAATTCAATTTTATATTTTAAACTGAAGTCCGGCTGCTAGTGCGGGCTCCGGGCCACCGCTGTGTTGGAGGCATTGACTTGGAGCCTGCACCTGCAGCAGCCAGGGCAATCCCTGGGGTGGGGGTGGTTTAAGACCCCCACCACAGGGATCGCCCTACCCCCCCACCCAGATCATCTTACTTGTTCTCCGGGTGGTGGCAGTGGCAGCAGCATGGCATGGGGCCGGGCAGCTTCAGCGCTAGTGGCTGGCTTCCCTTCAGTGCTTCACTAGGCCTTCCGGGGAACTTCTGGGTTTCCCCAGAAGGTCTAGTGATGCGCTGAAGGGAAGCCAGCCACTAGCACTGAAGCTGCCTAGACCATCGTTGTACTGCTGCCACCATCACTACCGCCCGGAAGGCAAGTAAGGCAATCCCTGGGTGGGGGGGTAGGGCGATCCCTGTGGTGGGGGGTGTTAAACCACCCCCCACCTCAGGGATTGCCTAGTACCTGCTGGTTCGGGCTCTGGGTTGCTGCCACCAGTGTGGCAGCGGTGGCCTGACGCCTGCACTAGCAGCCAGACTTCGGGTTATTTTTTAAATAAAAAAAAAATCCAGGTTGGGCAGGGTGGGTGGGGGGTGTCCCTCCTTCCACCCGCGCAGCCTGGGAGGGGGAGGGGGAAGGTATGGTGTTTTTTTTCATTGGTTTCAATGGGGACAGTTCCCCATTGAAATCAAAGGGGAAAAACCGGTACCGGTATACTGGTTTTAATCCGGAAAACTGTTTTTTTGTAAACCGGTAACCGGTAAAACCGGTAACCAGTTTTTTGCCCCAAGTCCCACTCCTACCCATTGTAGTCCTGGCTTGAATGACACCCTGTGTCTGAAAGCCTCATTGTATCTGAGCCATGCTCCCGGTGGCCCTGTCTCATATGCCCTACGAATTATCTCAGTGTATTTTAGAAGCACTGCCCCCTTCTCGGGGAACATTTCCAATTGCACCCCGTGATAGATGTCATAGGCTGCTGTCCAGTTGGCCAAATTCCTGTCAGCCTTTGGGCGCTTTTACTTCTTCTCTTTTTTCTCGTCATCGTCCCCAGGATCCACTATCAGATCACTGAATAGGAGGGCAAAGAGATCCACGTACTTTCCCATCCATATCTTTTCCCCATTGGTGGGCAAGAGATGCTCACCAATGGGATCAGAGAGATCCGCATACCCTCCTCCGATTGGTGATGCCTGGCGGGATCCTGCCTCCTTCTGTGTACCTTGACTGGGATGCAGCTGGGCCCACACTTACAGGGCCTGCTGTAATGCTGGCCACCCCAGCGGGGGTGCGATCCCTCTGGCCCCTTGTCCATACAGCCCTCCAGGCTGGGAAGGTGTCCCCTGTATGGTTGGGGTTGCCACCTACACCCAACCCCCATTCCACCACAGGTACTATGGGATCTTTCTTGTGGGGAACAGCCTAGCCACCTCCCCCACCTGTATCCCTGGCGCAGCTACCACTTCGGGCCCCCGGGACCCCCATTCCCACATCTCCTCCCCCCTAACCCTTGCAATGCAGTGCGGTGGGAAAACAGGACCACCCTGGCCCCAGGATTCCCTTTGGCCCATTGTTTGCATACCTTGTGGTGCCACCGTGTAGTGGGAGGGACCCACACTGGTCTGGTTGCGTTCCGCCAGGGCGGAACTCTATCCTAGCCAGCGGGTGAGGATTCTCCTCTCCCCTTGCTGCTGCCTCTTATTCACCTTGGACCCTGCAAGTATACTGAGAAGGGGGTGGTAGCCCCCTCTGCTGAGACATGACCTCCTCCATCTCACCTTCCGCTTCTACCAAGTACTGCACCTAGGAGTTGGGGTCCCCCTATGAGTCTCCGCCCAGCACCCCCCTCCACTAGTTCATTTGCTGCCCCTCCAAATTGCCCTCATCGGCGTAGGAGGCTGGGGACACAATGCACCAGCCACCATGCCCGAGGGGCCTCCCTTCATTCGAATTCTCCACACCTGGGCTTTGTCCCAGATCAGTCCCAGCTTTGTCCCAGCCCAGTTCCCAGTATCTAAAGTCTGCCACTGCTCAGACCCATCTATCCCCTGCCTGCTTCTTGGGGTAGGTGCCCCCGCACTCAAAGACCCATCTCCAAACAATGCATCTTCAGAGGTCATCAGCCACTCCCACGCAGAGCTCCTTTTCACAGGAGGGGGCAAGCCTGCCTTCCCCCCACCCCATTTGCCCTTCTTTTCTGCCCTACCCCCTGCTGGGGGCTCTACTCCACACTTCTTTCCCCCCTTTTGAACCACCTTCAGGACCTTCTTAGCCCTGGCCTTGGGCCCTAGTCTGAGACCCTGCTTCCTCCCCTTTTGCCATTCCCCTGTCCTTCTAATATTTATTTATTTATTTATTCTGCCCAATCCGTGCTGCTCTTCAAACCCTCCGACTGGTCTCACATGTGCGGGATCACCGCTTCTTCGTTCCCTGCTCTAGGGATGGGCGAACGTGGTTCGGAGTTTGGACCGGACTCAGTCTGTTCTGTTGACCAAACTGAACTTCTGAACCAAACTCAAATTTCAAACCGAACCAAACTGAACCGAATTTCCGAACTCCGTTCTGTTCACCCATCCCTAATGGCAACACACACAAAAAAACCTGGTTTTGAATGGCCAAACTTGGTTCGGAAGTTCGAAATTTGGCTGAACTCGGTTGACCAAACCAAACTTCTGAACCGAACTCGAATTTCAAACCGAACTGAACCGAACCGAATTTCCGAACTCGAATTTCAAACTGAACCGAACCAAACCAAATTTCCGAACTCTGTTCTGTTCGCCCATCCCTACCCTGCTCTTCCTGGAAAGAGCAGGGAATGCTTTACTCTTCGCTGCTCTGACCTCCCCACATGACTGGGGAGACCAATCAGTGGCCCCAAATTTTGTGCCTGCCAGCAAGGGTTGCTGACTAACCATCGCCAACAGCTCCTATTGCAGCCATTCCCCATGCTTGCTGCGCTATGGCTGCAAAACCCAGCCAACATCCTGCCCCGCCTGGAGGTAAAGGGGGGCACAAAAACCACCCCCCCGCCGCCGCTATAGCGGCAGAGGGCACTTATCAAAGTCTCATCTAATTTGTGTGTGTGAACTCGAAAGTACACTTTAATATATGTTGGAAAGCGTCCTTAATCACAAGATGCTTCTCATTTAGAAGTGCATTGTGGTCTGCCTCAAATCCAGGGTAGAAGTCATCCTGTATGAAAGCCCCCCAAAACTGAAGGCAATATAGAAAACTAGCCCAGTATCAGAAGGTGGACATCCTTTGTGTCCCAACTTCTAGTAAGTCAGTAAATACTAATATACATTTACTGTCTGTCATGATTTGAGATTACACAAACAAACATGCAGGAGAGGACTAGCAAGGGACACTGTTGTGTTGCCATGTTTGATGTTCAAATAATTGCAGCAGCCAGACTGAAAATGTTCATGGTGATAGCCCTGAGAAAAGGCTCTTCACTGTCTGGGAAGGGTGAGATTCCATCCTACAGGACTAGAGAGGGTGTGGTTGCTGACGCTGTATTTGATGTCCAAGTGATTTGAGATTACACAACAAAACACATAAAGTAACAATAGGCTTATATCTGAACTTCATACTCTTAATTTTGAAATAACATCACTACTTTGCTCCTAGTGAGCAATGATTTCAGATATTTGACAATGGCCACATTCTGGCAAACATTTTATTTGCTGTAGTTGTGGTTGGGTCTTTTGGTTTACTCCTAAAATAGTTATATGATCAAAGCACTAAACCCATACTATTCAGGATTAAGAAAGAGATGTGCTAAAAAATCAGGAGTAAATACTCCTTTTTATTTATTTATTTAATTTATTTTTACCCCGCTCCTCTCTCTAATAGAGATTCATTGGGCTGGCTTACAGAATCACAATAAAAACAATAAATACATTCAAAGTTCAAAGTTCATAAATAGATTTAAAAACTATTCATACCTAAGTCTGCAAAATAAATCTACCCACCCCATCATAAATTAACCCATTCCACCCTCTCCATCCCCCCTGCCCAACACCTGGCGGAAAAGCCAGGTCTTACAACACTGGCAGAAAGTGAGGAGATCTGTGCTAAGGTGAAACTTCACCGGGAGGGCATTCCACAGTGATGGGGCAGCTGCCGAGAATGCCCTCCCGTCTGTCCAGACCCACCAAACCCATGGGACTTTTATAGGTCAAAACCAGCACCTTGAATCAGGCCCGGAAGACCTCCAGAAGGGCACCCCAAGATGACCACAGGGGCTGCCTCAGGGCCCAGGGGGTGAGGCAGTCCCTCAGATAAGCAGGATGCAGGCAACATAGGGTTTTATAGGTCAAAACCAGCACATTGAATCGGGCCCAGAAGACAATTGGCAGCCAGTGCAATGCTTGGAGCACTGTTTGAATGTGCTCCCTGCAGGCCATTCCTGTCAGGAGGTGGGCCACCATATTTTTCACCAGCTGCAGCTTCTGGACCATCACCATGAGTAGCCCCACATAGAGTGCATTACGGTAGTGCAGCCTCAAGGTGACAAATGCATAGATGATAGTGGTGAGATTGGAGTCCGAAACATATGAGCACATCCTCTTCACCAGATGTAATTGGCGGAAGTGTAGCTGAGAGTCCAAGAGCACCCTCAGGCTCCACACACATGGAACCAATGGAGGATAGACACACACACACCCATAAGGTCTTACAACACTGATAATAATGGGGGCACTACCTCCCCCAGATCACCGATCCTGCCCACCAACATCACTTCTGTCTTGTAAGGACTGAGTTTGTCAGCTCAACCTCATCCAATCCCCCACAGTGGCCAAACACCAGGACAGCCACGAGACAGTAGGACCTGAGTCAGTTGAAAAAGAAAGGTACAGCTGGGTCTTGTCGGTATATTGGTGACAACGAAACCCACCCCGCCCAGCTGCGCACAACTTCCCCTACTGTGCACATTGAATAAGAGTGAGGAAAGAATGGAAATCTGTGGGATGCCACACTGGAGGCCCCAAGGGAATGATGAACAGTCCTCTAGTACCACCTGCTGAGATCTATCCTCAAGGTAAGAGCAGAACCACTGTAAAATGGTTCTGCCCACCCCAGTCAGGTCCTGCAGGTGAGTCACCAACAGTTCATGATTCATGCTATCAAAAGCCACAAATAGATGCAGTAGAACGTCAGTAGAACATCAGGGTCATATGACCACTATCTAGCTCTACTAGGGGTCGTCAACCAAGGCCACAGATCACTGCACAGAACACACAGAGCGCATGCACACATACGTGCATGCAAGCCACACACACACACAGCATGGGGCCTATAGTTCATGCACAAACTGCAAGGCGGCATGCTTGTGTGTGCATGGGGCAGCACATGTGGGGCATGGGATCGACACCATTGAAGGGGGGAAATAGACACAGTACTTCTTCAGTTTGCACTGCTCATCTGAATACTACCAAAGGGAAATAATTGCTTCAGTATACCTTTGTTTGTCAGAATATAGCCAGTGACAGCACAGCACTGTGTTGCAGCATGTTTCACTTAGTAATTATGACAATATGATTTCAGGAGAGTAAATCACTACTAAACGGATATGTGCAGATTTCAGGTCAAGAAACCCACGGGACATCTCAGATGCCTGGAAAGTAGTTAACTAGCCATAAATTTTCAGGTAATATAATTTCCCCTTTTTTTGAACTGATTTCCCATTGGGTGCTGCTGGTAGCAATTAGTCTTAGTTTAGTATGCTATAGATTTTATGAAAACTTCAAACACACCAATTTAGGAGATAAATGTACTGAAGATGATATGAAGTAGTGTCCTACCAACTGTTTAGTCAAAACAAACAAATCAGTGGTGGTGTTGGGTTCTGCTGTACAAAGTAAGTCAATGCAAAAGAACATTTTAAAAGTTTTTTGATAGAGTAAAACCTCTATATTTAGATGTATGTTGATTTACTGTGGACATGCTTTATGTCTCCCTGAGCTGCCTAGACAGAAGGGGTGAGATATCAAATATTTTAATAACTAAAATAAATAAACTACCCCAGGCATAGTTTCCCTTAACTGGACACTTCTCTAATAATTTCTAAGGTCCAGATATGGGAGGTTAAACTCTTATTAGAATATATTTTAAAATGTATAAATTAAGTGTATTATGGAATGAATTATTATATCAGTCATATGTGTGGAACAATGTAGTGTGGTTGTAAATATAATGAAACAAGGTATATGAATACAAGGCCACTTGCAATACTAATTCCCCTCTCACTAGCCCCCACTGTAGCCCAGTGGATTTCAGTGAAAGACACTTTGTCCCCAGTTACAAAATGAGTAGGGACAGGGGACGCTGCACTGAACAGCTTAGAGCTAGCAGGAGTTTGAGCACCCAACAGAATGCCGAAAAGCTGTGTTGAGCCCACCTCTTCCCTTCAGCTCTCCCCTCCCATCTGGAAACAGGGAGGAGTACTCTAGCTGATTTGCACATGTTTACCCATGTGATTACTTTATCTGCGACCAAAAACAAATGGGAGGGGGAGCTGAAGGGAAGAGGTGGGCTCAACACAGTTTTTCAGCATTCTAGTCGGTTCTCAAACTCCTGCTAGCCAATAGAATGCTCAAGATCTTGAGCATTCTATTGACTAGCAGGAATCTGAGCATCCAATGAAAAGCTGGTCTGAGCCCATCTCTTCCCTTCAGCTCCCCACTTGCATCAGGTAACAAGGAGGAGTACTGTAGTTGATTTTCACATTTACCCATATGTATACCTTGTTTTGGACTGGAAAATTAATTCTATTTGGTGCTCAGACACCTGCTAGTCAATAAAATACTCAAGATCTTCCGCCTCCATCCTGCTCTCCCCCCTCCCATCTGGAAATGACTTCCAGGTGGGACGGGGAGAGTTGAAGGGAAGAGCCTCAGCGCAGCTTTTCAGCATTCTATTGGCTGCTGACTCCTGCTAGCCAATAGAATGCTAAGATATCAGCTGAGTCTGTCCCCTCCCTCCTGCTCTTCCCCCTCCCATTTGACATCAGTAGAGATGTGCACTTCATTTTTGTTATATTGATAAAGATAACAGCATTCTCATTTTCCATATTGCAATAACGATAACAAAGATAAATAATAACTAAATCAATAGTCATTACTGATTTTGTTATTGCTGGCCAAATGTTTTTTGGAGAGAAATGTGGAGCGTGGAGGAGGGAGCAGACATCTTGGAGCCAGAAATAGTGTTGAACTCTTGAACTGGGCCTGGGATGGGAAGGACCTGATGGATGTAATTGCTGGTCAATGAACAGCGTAAGTAGGTCCGAGGCAGCTGAATGGCATCCTGTGACTGTTCAATGCCTCCTGCCTCCCAGAACCAATCATGGGGGCTCTGGGGATGGCACTGCAACCCTTTATATTGCAAGGCAAGACTGTTTGACTCTTATTCTGTGTTAGCTCTTCCTATGTCAGGTTATGTTTACTGAACTCTGCACTAAAATCTTCCCCAGCCCTCCGTGTTATACCTTACCTTATAAGGTATAACACTTATAAAGTTATAAATCCTTTATTTTACCTTTTCCCTCTGTAGGTAGGTAGGTAGGTAGATAGATAAAGATAGATACCATATAGTTTATTTCCTTCCCATCTGTCTCCCCCTGTCCATAGACAGACAGACAATAAAACAGCCGAGTATCTAATTATTATAGGATAGGAATAGGATAGATAGCTACTTATATAGAACACATAGCAGATAGGGATGGGTGAACAGAACTGAGTTCGGAAATTCGGTTCAAAAATCGAGTTCAGTTCAGAAGTTTGGTTCCATCGACCGAACTGGTCGAGTTCAGTCCGAACTCCGACCTTCCGAACCGCGTTCGCCCATCCCTAATAGCAGATAGAAGTTTACTGATGTAGATAGGACTATATTGCATATAGTATAGGTTATTAAGTGTAGGTTTAGGTTAGACATACATATTAGTAATTTTTCATATTGTCATTGCACATTTATTACTACTTCATTATAATGAGAAAGGGAGGAAGGAGTTCAACTGCTGAGAATTCTGGGACATGTGTCTGCTGGCACTTCTGTCACTGGTGGTGGCCCACAATGGAAAAATACCAAAAACAAATTCTTCATTATCGCTCAAAATAGATACCGATACCGATAACAACACTGATAATAACAACACTGATAACTAATAACATCATTTTTTAATTAACAAAAATGGGGGGGGGAATTATCAAGGTCGAGATGTCTGAAAGATCTCGAGCCTGCATCCTGAATCTCACAAGATTTCTGCGAAAATAAAATCTATTCTCGTTTCAGCCCTAGCTCTGCTCATCCAGGACCTTAGTGGAACTGGCAGTCGGAGAAAATGAGAGAAAAAACCAGGAGCACTGCAGCAGCATGCCTAAAAAGAAGGAAATAGGTAAGGCCCCAGTGCACCTTAGATGTCACCAACTCCTCCTCCAATGCCCTCCCCCAATTCAAGGTTGGAGGTAATTCTGCTATGCCTACAGAAACGAGTGGGGGCGGGGGGTGAGTCACTGATGCCCAGAACAGAATGGAACAAAAGCAGGAGCCTGTACCTGCAGGGCAACAGGCCCCAGTGGGGTCACAGGCCCCTCCAGCACTACTCCAGACCTCATCCAAAGCCTTCTCTGGTACTATTACAGGATTCCATAGCCACCCAACTTGCCTCCCATGTGCCCTGAAGCCCCTTAACCACAGTTTCCCCTGAAGAACCTGTCACTCCAAGGATTCCCCCATGGAGGGGTAGGAGGGGACTTGTCACCTCACCTTAGGGACAGTGCAGACCCCCGAAGGCAGTCTAGGAATGACCCAATGGAGTCTTTGAACCCAAGGGTGGAGGAATTGCTACTCAGGGTTGAAGCCCTCAAGCAGGACTGTAAAAAACAACAACTACTGAGCAGGGCCAGGAGATCACACCAGTACCCCTAGCGAATTCAAACCAGGAGGGAGCTCCCTAAGATCCAGATAAGGGGAATTTCAGTCCTAGGGCTAATGAAGTACCAGCTCCTGTGGGCGGAAGCTGTGGGGCTGGATTAGGTGGGTGTCTGGGCCACAGGAGAACCCCAGACCACCCAGCCTGCACAGTGGTGCCTCCTATGCACATACCAGAACAGGAGTGCACTGTCTGATTGCAGGGGGTGTTGTCACCATGCCCGAGCAGGGGAAACAAATACACGGTGCCTGTGCTAGAACAGGGCCTGGGTACCATGGCTGGTCAGAGAAACAACAGGACCACCCAGGGTTCCACAGGTGGGAAAATCTCTGCTTCCTTCATACAAGGATTGGGTGGTAAAACCCAACCAGGGCACAACTAGGTATGTGCGAACAGAACGCAGTTCGGACGTTCAGTCGTTCAGTTCGAAACCTGAGTTCAGGTTTGGTTGTTCAGTTCGGCGGAGTTCAGTTCAGATGAAGTTGGCCAAACATCTGAAAATAGCGCTATTGATACTGATACCGATACCGAATTCAAAGATTTTTTTCTGTATCAGTATCATTTGGCCCTGAAACAACCCCTGGTCTCCACCCCTGGTGCCAGGAAGTCTGCTCCTCAGCTGCCTCCCCCTTCCAGTCACATTTTTCCCACCGAAACTCATGTTTTTCCCACCCCCAAACTCATCCGAACTCACCCAAACATGACCAAACTGTTCGGCCGTTGCCGAGTTCAGTCCGGACGTTCAGTTCAGGCATTCAAACAGACCAAGTTCGGGCTGAACTCCAAACATCTGAACTGCGTTTGCACATCCCTAGGCACAACACCTAGGTATGGAGGGGACCAACAGTAGAAGATAGCCAAGTTGCATTCAAGAGGGGCGAATATATCAATATATTTGCCCTTTTGTTCACTGACCCTGTCCCTGAGCTGAAAAAAAGCATTAGGATAGGAAGGAAAAAGAAAATTCAAATGTCCATTGGCAGACAGAAACTGGTTCAATTGAACCGTGGCATGCTCTGTTTTCCAGGGGGTGATGTTACAGGCCTTGTCATAAAGGGCCTTAGACCTGCCCTAATATGCTGACATCATGCAGCGACTCTGAGCATATGATTTGGGGGCCCCAGGTGCCTGGCTTATATAGGATGAGGCATTCAGGCATCACACATCCTTCATACCAGTCCTACGGTGCGATATTCACACCCATGACCTGTGGATGGATTGTATGAACAATGCCTAGCATGCCCCAAGATCGGATAACACGCATGTTCTAACCAAGGGGACGGGGGTGGCACCTGCTAATGATCTGTTCTACAGAGAAGCATGGAAAGGATCAGGGAATTCTGTACCCTGCTGGGAGTTTAATAAATCAGGGAGATGCTCCCTGATTATACCACTCCCCCCCACCCCAAAAAAAAATATTCTTTTAAATTTAAACAGTTCATCTCAAGAAGCAGACAAAATCCTGGCAACCAAGCCAAATACTCTAGTTCCAGTGCTGGAGGTGGTGTAGGAAAGGGCTTTAATCCCAGTTCAGGAGAAAGTACTTGAATTAGCCTTGCGGGACCACCAAGATCATGATGAAGTGAACTATGTGGTCTGGGGCTTCAGGAAGGGCTTCAGGATCCCTGCTCAGGGTGTACAGCAACCCAGGGTAGCCAGAAATTTGAAATCTGTCACGGACATGGAGCATGTGATTTGCTCCAAGTTCCTGAAGGAAATTAGCAAAGGGCAAGTAGCTGGCCCATTGCCTGACTTACCAATAACCAACCTGCATATTTCCTCTTTGAGGCTGATGCACAAAAAGTCCACAGGTGAGTTCTGTCTTATCCACCACCTATCTTACTATAGGAGCAGTTGGTTAATGATGCCATCCCCCTACACATAATTCAACTCTGCAGCTGAGATGATTAAGCATTGCAGCCCTAGTGCCCTGCTGGCGAAGTGTGACATAAAGTGACATAAAGTTGACTAGCTGTCTGTTGTCAGTCCAGCCAGACAGCTTTGAGCTGTTAGGTTTCACTTCCAAGGAATGTACTACTTCGACAAGGCCATACTGATGGTCTGTTTCATATTGTACTTTCAGGGAGCATGCCCCCACATTACCACGCATGCTTGACTAAAGAATTAAAAGACGACTGGGGAACGTGGGTCATCCTTTTTTGTCAACTATTATGGCATCAGCTTTTGGGGCCATCACCTTCTGCTGTAGGCTGAACTGCAGGTTCATTCTGATGAAATCAGTGGTCTTGATTTTGTAATCTATTTACAGGGTAGGTGGTTCATGGGTGCATGGCCTCAGGACTGGGTGACATAGTCAAGGACCTTACATTCCTGGATTTTTTTTCGATTGTAGTGACAGTCCACATTTGGACCCCTGGGTTTGCTAACTGCTTGGTCCTGTGCTGGTGCAACAATCTGGCTGTGGTCCACATCATTCATTCCCTGTCATCAAAGTCGCCCGGGACATTAATCTAGTTAGGGCATTTGTACTTGCTAGTCTAACTAACAACATTTTTTGTGTGTCCAAGCATGTGCCAGGCATTAACAATGGCATCTCCTGGCAACAGGAGTCAGACGAACACAAGAAGTAATGTCACCAGTATTGTGGAACCTTGGATTATAGACTTGCTTCAGAATGTACAAGGATCCATAACTGAAAGAACCCAGGTGGATTATCACAGGGTATTTAGCGAGGGTATGAGATAGTTTTCCTTGAAGTGCAACTACTTTAATGTTGGGCATGCTCTCCACAAATGTGGGGCAGCCACTGGCACCAACACCAGCAAAATCTCAGCATTGGGTTACATAAGTGGTCTGACTGGTTACACACACACCCCCAGGCTTCTTTGTTAAGCACAATAGAAAGTTAGTGCAGGGAACAGAGCAGTGGTGGTGATACCCATGCCCTTATTACTCCACTCCTGTTAATCAGCATTTGCAGGGTCCTGACACCGTTTCATTATGACAGTTTTTGAGTTACCTTGTTCTTCACTGCAGTTAAACTTGCTTTCCATGGAGTGTTTTGTGTTAGTGAATTAGTACCAAATTGTTGTGTGATCCATCTGGGTGAGCTTTGGCTGTGGAAGATGTTTCCTTTGAAAACCAGATACTATGGTTTGGATCCAGAGCTCAGTGACAGATCAGCATGGCAGAGCTCAATATGTAATACTCCAGTAGGCAGGGGATCCTGAGTTGTGTCCCATTAAGGTGCTAAGGCACCTTGGAGGTTTGCCCAGCCAGTCGCAGGATGCTCTTATGGCATACTAATGGGTCCTTCTCTTTCCTCACCAGTCAGAAGTTCACAAAATTGTTGAGGCAGGCCCTCTGGCAACTTAATTTTCTTCTTACAGATTTTGGATATCACTTTTAAAATTGGGGCTTGAAGGGTTCTAGTTTTGTGGCCCTCATGGAATTTATTGACTCCAAAATTTGCCATGTTGGGCATTGAAGATATATATATATATATATGGCCCAGGTGACAGCAGTAGAAATCTTGTTTGGATCATTGGCCACAACCTCATTCACTGGGCAGGCAAGAGAGATAATTGTTCAGGTCAAGAAGGATCTGTTAGAAAATACGAGAATGTTTCCGTTTACTACATTTATTTATTTATTTTACGAGTTTTGTATCCCACCCCTCCTGGAGCCCGGCCCGGAGCGGCTAACAACATTAATAAAAAATAAAAAATAAAATACAATAAAAGACAACCACCACCCTCCCCAACCCCCTCCAACCATTACCCCTCTCCCTCACCAAATGCGTGATGGAACAGCCAAGTCTTACAATTCCTATGAAAGGCCGGAGGTCCAGGGCCAGATGGGCCCCCACCAGGAGGGAATTCCAAAGGTGCAGCGTTACCACCGAGAACGCCCTATCCTGCGTGGCCCCCCGGGAGACCTCCAACACGGCGGCCCCAGATGACCGCAGGGGCCGGTCCAGAACCTGGGGAGTGAGACGATCTCACAAATAGGCAGGGCGCAGGCCGTGTAAGGCTTTATAGGTCAATACCAACACTTTGACTCAAGCCTGGAAGACTATTGACAGCCAGTGCAGAGATCGGCACACTGGTGTAATGTGTTCTGAGTGGCCCAGCCCCACCAAGACGCAGGCCGCCGCATTCTGCACCAGCTGCAGCTTCCGAGCCATCACCATAGGTAGCCCCACGTAGAGTGCATTACAGTAATCTAGGCGGTGATAACAGCATGGATGATCGTGGCCAGGTCAGGAACCGAAACCAGCGGCCGAAGCCGCCGCACCAGATGTAATTGGCGGAAGGCACTCCTTGCTACAGCCTCCACCTGGAGATCCAGGTGGAGCTGCGCATCGAGAAGCACCTCCAGGTTCCGTACCTGGAAAGTCAGTTGAGGACAGATCCCCTCAACCGAGGGAGCAGTCCCCTCCACCAACTTACCCACTAACATCACCTCCATCTTGTCAGGATTCAGTTGCAGTCGATTTGCCCTCATCCAGTCCCTCACAGCTGCCAGATACCGGGTAAGCACTGAGACAGCTGGGCCTGGGTCGGTCAAAAATGAGAGATACAGTTGGGTGTCATCCGCATACTGATCACACCTCACCCTGAACCCTTTGATCACCTTGCCGAGCAGCTGCATATACACATTGAACAGGAGAGGGGACAAAGCAGAACCCTATGGAACTCCACACGAGAAGGCTTGGTAAGATGAAAAACAAACACCGAGTACCACCCACTGAGTTCTCCCAGTCAGGAATGAGCGGAACCATTCAAGAACGATCCCGCCAACCCCCGCACTGTCCCGCAGGCACTGTCCCACCAACATCTCATGGTCAATGGTATCAAATGCTGCCAAAAGATCTAACAGGACCAATAGGGTCAATCGACCCGTATCCTTTTCACAGCGCAGCTCATCCACCAAAGCCACCAATGCTGTCTCAGTGCCATACCCCAAACGAAAGCCAAACTGAGAAGGATCCAGATAATCGATGCGGTCAAGATGCCCCTGGAGCTGCTGAGTCACTACCCGTTCAATAACCTTCCCTAAAAAGGGAACATTAGAGACAGGCCGATAGCCGGCAGGGGAGTCAGCATCAAGTTATGGTTTCTTGAGCAGAGGCCACACCACTGACTCCTTGAGGCAGCCCGGCACTCTGCCCTCCCATAGGGAGACGTTGGCCACCCCAGCCAGCAACGGCCCTATTGTCTCCTGGCAGCTCTTAACCAGCCAGTACTGGCACATATCTAATTCACAAGAGGTGCGTTGAACAGCCCCCAGCATCCCCACCACATCATCTGGTGTCACCGACTGAAAGTGATCCCACAAAATTGAACAAGTTGGGGTTTCTACAACCTCTACACCCTTTACTGTATTAAATGTAGCATCGAGGTCTTGGTGAATACAAGCAATTTTCTCCCCAAAATAATCCGTAAAAAGGTCACAGCGGGTGGGTGATTACTCAACCCCAGGGTTGAGGGAGGCTGGACTGACCAGCCTCCATACAACCCGGAACAGCTCCACTGGATGGGATTTTGCGGATGCTATGAGGGCAGCAAAGAACTCCTTCTTTGCTGCCCGCATAGCCATGGCATAGGCTCGTAAACTTGCTCTATGCTGCAATCTGTCGGCTTCAACATGAGAACAGTGCCACCATCACTCCAACTGTTGCCCCTCTTGCTTCAGCATCCGCAGCTCCTCAGAGAACCAAGGGGTGTCTGCAGAGCCTCCGCCTGGGCAATGGATGCCTGGGAGCTGTTTGATCAATGGCCTCTGTCAGCAAGATGTTCCACAGCTTGACGAGGTCATCGATAAGATGGTCATCAGGGTCAGAGGGTAACTCCCCCATAGCACCGAAACTTCACTGGGTCCAACAGTCTCCAAGGGTGGACCATCCTAATAGGTTCCGCACCCTTCCGGGTGGACCCACCTAATAGAACACAGGATTTGGCAAGATGCAATTCAGCCAGGGAAAATGGATAAGACAAGGAAGATTAATAAAGATGGGGGGTGGGGGTGGATTGCATCACACATTTTGCCATTTCCCACAGCAGGACTGAGCTATGTCACACTGACGGTGTACACTTAATTAAGTTAGGAATAGACATCTATCTTAGGGCTCTGAGAGATAAATTGGCCAAGTCGGTGGGGTTATAGACTAGGTGAGGGAGTACCGTCTGAGCTAAGGATGGCAGTACTTATGGTGCAGGTCCAGTAACCTTGTTGCATTTTGTTGCCTATAATAGTTACATACAGGAGGGAGACATCTCCTTATGAGATGGAGAGTCGTGACCTTGGCACATACACAGGACGCGGTGAGCACCAGGTCATGGCCCGGGGAGGGGTCAATTTGAGGGCACCAAAGAGGCATATGAGGCTTTGGGCTTGCTTGTCTTCCTCCTTGCTCTAGTCCCAAGGAGGGACACATTTGTCCTCCCCCACCCACGACATGTGTCATGGGATGGCGAGGAGGCATAGTTGATTTAGTTGTGGGTGCTGGGATTTGAGGCTGCCTCAGGTTCAGTTTCCTTTGAATTTTGAATTCCTTCTTTTGAATTTTGAGTTATGTCTTAACAGTTAACACTTGTTCTGTTGCTGCACACAAATTGCTTTCAGCAATTCCCACCCAGATCCAAAGGATTAATAAAGAGTGCAGTCTTGAAACCCCAAGTAATTGTGTCTGTGTCTCATTTGGGATGTGCTGGCAATAACAGACATTAACTATATAGTAGGTAACTGACTTTCTACTTTCAGGTAATTTCATAGTTTTGGGAAACAGTATTGGATTCCTGATTGTTTCCCACTCCCCAATATGAATACTCAGCTTCCAGAAATACTGTTGTGATTTACTGTCTTTCCATTTACCGTCCAAATTGCCATCCCATCTTGTGTGGTTGTATCCAGACACAGACTTGGCCACATATGGTTTTGGAAGCTATTGGTGCCATGATGCCTTCCCGTGGTGGGTCACCAAATTCTGAGCCTGAGCATCTTCAGAAGGCAATGTAAAACCTATTTATCTGGCCAGACTTTTGGAAGGCAGGAATAGAGTCCAGGTGGTGGGTGCAGGGGTTTTAATTGGTATTTTATAGGTATTGATTTTTAAAAATTCACCTGCCCCTGAGGAAAAGAGCAGGAGGATATAATTCAAATAACTAAAAAGATAATGTGACCTCCACATTCAATCAAAAGCATATCTGCATCAAGGCAGAAACATAAGCAAAGTGCAAAGAGAAAATGGTGAAAATATTGTGGTAGCCAGTTGTCACAGTTCTGAGCTCGGTCAAAGCTGCCATGTTAGAACACCACAAATCTAGCAGAAAGAGAAGAGAAATGACACTGCTTGGCAGGGTAAAACAGCTATTGAGTCAGATTAGATGACCTCTCCAGACTGACCAATCTGCAACTGGATTGCAGATTTTAAAAAGGAACATGTGAGCCAACATATAGCAGACAAGTACAGAATCATCCAGAGTAACAATTACTGATAAGCTGAACACTAAACCCAACTCATTCCACAAAAAATGCAAACAATGCAGATGGAAATTATGGAATTATGACAGGAATAGAAACTGGTGGAAAAGTGGGAAATTGTAATGGTAACCTGGAAAACAGGTGACAATTAGCAGGAAAATGGAACATTGATCAGGAAGTTGATGGCTACTGTTCAGTCCCCAATTTAACTGAGATGGCACCAGAACAACAAATTGAACAAAAAATCCTGTTTGTGCAGAATTGGATACTAATTTCAGTCACAGTGCTACTATGTAGCGTTTAGGCCAAATTCAGTTTAAGTACATTGTCTACTTTTAAAACAAAAATAAAACAATTTCTTGAAGTGATGCTTCTAGATCTGTAAGTATAAACCAAAGCCATGATATGCCAACTATTCCACAGGCAAAACTTCCACCATTCTTAAATGAGCTGATACAGATGCCAATGCAAGTGACTATTTTGCCTAAGGAGCACGTAGAGTCCCACTATTGGGGCCAATTCCATGCCCAGCGAAACGGTGCGTGGAAGCCGCAGGCACCTGTGGCACATGGCCGGAGTGTGCATGCAAACCATGCTGTTGCACACAACTGTGCGTGCAGGGTCTTGAGGTCGCTCACACCATCTGTAGCCTAATCTAATATGACTTATATGGGTACTCCAGCCCTCTGCTCTCTGCAGAGTCCTTTGTTGATATGCATGAAGTCCTCTGCTTCCATACAACTCTTGCTCCCTTACAGTTTCTCACTGAGGAACCCATCTGCTGGGTTCCTAGCAGCCTTGTATGGGCAGAACCTTTCTGCCAGGATCCTGAAGAAACCTAATAGACAGTAGGTGTTACTGAGGTTGCAAGTTTAAGGCTTAATCCTGCAAACAGTCATTTTAGGAAAAAAAGCAACTGGATATATGCATTTCTCAGAATCCATGTGTTAGGCAAGATTATTTGAGCAACACTTACCGGAGAGTCGACATCCAATAACTGGCATGCTTGCGCAGCTAAAATTGCTTAATCTGCTGCTTTAAATATCATAATCCTGAAAGCTAAGTTTAATCTTTCAATTTGGATGATAAGCTCTTTCTGATTGTATTAAACTATGGCTTGTAACTCAAATGTTGCTATCATCCAGTCATTCATAATTTGGAAATATGCCAGGTTAAAATAGATACAAACAGTTGTATCTTCAGGTATCTTGCATGACAATTGATAAAAAAGGACTCGATCCAGCATTTTCTGGATATCCACAAATGTACGATTGAGAGCAATGTGAGCAATTCTGAAAAGTGAAAGCTGACATTTTTAATGTCCCTCAAGGGTGATGCTTCAGTCATTGCTATACAAGGTCAACAGGTAAAAAGAAAGAACGAGACAGCAGCCAGCTGGATCCCCCAGGATAATCTGTGGAGGACCAACACAGCCACCAGTCATCGGACTGGTGAGGAGAGCTGAAAAAAACATGCAGCCTCGCATGCACCCAAATGTGGGTGGATGACATCTATGAGGGGGGCATCTATTTCATTGCCTCAGCGTCTGGGCGGGGGTGTGAGTGTGCTCCTGCCCTCCACCCAACTCCACCCATGCCTATGGACAGAGCAACGGGCACCAATGGTGGATGTTCCATGCGTGGAGGTGGCTGGGCATCCATAGGATGGGCCGCACATGCTCCACCTACCCGCAGCCGCCTCCACCCATCCCCCACGGACCATAGTGCCTTTGCGGTCCATTTGAAAGCGGCTAACATCTGGCAGTCACTGAATGGACAGGTGACTCATGGGCTACTGTGGATTATTGTGGGCTACTGTTTTGTTTGTTTTCACTCAACATTTGCCAATAGCCGTGCTTCCCACTTCCCCCTATATAAAGCATTCACACCACACTCTTAAGCACATCCACCTCCAACTGCTGTGCAGCCCATGGAGCATATACTAAATCTGAGCAGTGGCCCATGAAAGGAGAAGGTTTCTCCATCCATCGTTTGCACAATACTATAATTGTATTTGGTGTGGGCTGGATTCTTCTGTCTTTACTCACATTAAGTTGTCTCAGAAAAATCAAAAGTGATTACCTCTAAGTAATTATTCACAAAAGCTCTCACTTCCCAGGATCCCACATAGTATGTGTTCTCTTCCTTTAACAAGCTGTACAAACAGTTTAATCAGAATGGTAGTCTCTGAGCTGTGAACTCTAAGTGCTCATAAAACTTCAAAGCCATTAAAAATCAGTTTATTGTGACTGTTGCCATCCCTTCTTCTTCCACATTTCAAAATTAATTCAAATGAAATCCTCACCCATTGTTTCCCTGTTGACCCAGCAAACTTTAAAAATAATTGTTTAGTGTCTTGCACCAATTATGCTTGTCAATTGTGGCACTTATGCATTGCAGGGAAAGTTAGAGGCAGCATGTGGGAGCCTTTTCTCATATATTCAGCCTTCAAGAAGAATTGTTAAGGATTAAAAGAGTATGCTACTGACTCTCAGCTATTTATAATCCATTTTTCACCAGGGGTGTATTGTTATTCATGTTTCCAAAGTATTATTATTTAGAGTTAAAATGAAATCACTCGGGAATAATAAGGAAAAAAAAATGCCTATGTTGTTTTTTTTCTATTAATCTTTTATGTTGACCAATAGAAATGCTGAGTGTCTTAGTTAAAATGAAAGTGTACCAGTGAAGGTTATGTTTCTCCCCCCCATTTTCCTAGGGAATGTGGCTACATAACAGGTCATCTAGCTAACTGCAGAACCATTACTTTGTCCATCACTGCACAAAGCACGCCAGACACCTAGGGTGATGGAAGCCATAATCAGCTGTGTTTTCATTTACAGAGGAGCAGGAGGCAATAGGGGGAGGTGCAGAAAGGAATTCTTTTGTTTTGGTTTTTTAAAAACATCATTTGTTTTGTTTTCATTAATTTCCTAATTAATTATTTTTTCATTTCTTAGTTACTAAAACAAATGGGACTTTACACATTTTGGTAATTAAACAAAATGAAAACGAATTGCATAACCGTACGTGCAGTCCCCTGGGATACAAATAGCCAGATCGCTCTAATGCTCTAGGTGACACACCCCTTCCCACCAGTCATTGCTTTGGGTTATAAATGGAACATGTAAGCAAGGATAAAAACAGACGTGTGGATGGCATGGCAGCTCCCCAGCCTAGCCTGACCCAGGAAACAGCAGCCAAAGGTGTCCTAGTCAGGGAAGATCACTGAACAAACATGACCACAGCCAGAGAGCCATTCTGCTGCCTGCAAGGCCCAGGTAGGGCGAGGAGCTAAACAAACATGAGGCTGACTGGCCCCATCCCTGCCCTGCTCCTAGTTCTCATCCCTCCATCAGGCCAGACATCCATGGCAACCAGTTATGGTGCTTGGCCATGGCAGTCCCTGCCCCGGAAGGTATGGCGGGGCTGAACACATGTGCTAGCCCACGTTGGCAGCACTTAGCCCAGATTGCATCCTCAGAGATATTCCCAGGACGTCGCCCGTGCTAGCCACCTACCCACCCTGGGGCAATCCTGGACTAACATCTGGTGGTGCATAAACAGACGTGCCAGTGGGTCACTGTCACATCTGTTTTTATTTGAAGTGAGAGGTGTCTTAGCAACCAGAAGACTATATCTGGCTTTTGTGCAGGATGTACCACTGTGCCTTCTCTGTGACCTTGCTTCTACCCTGCCCTCCAGCCATTCTTGAACTGAATCCATGGTTCTGACCCTTGCTCTGGGTCCTGGACTCTGATTATCTTGAGTGTGACCTCTAGCTTTTGACCTGTTCCCATCTCCATCCTTCCCTTTGGCTCAGGGTCTGCCCTTTTAGCCTACCCTTTAGATGTGTCTGGATTATACCTTAAGTAGTAACACCTGTGTCAGGACCCAAGTCTTGGGGCACTGGCAGGTTTGGACTTTCTCCAGGGCCCTGCTTGGGGGTCCAGTTCTGGACCTCCATTATCGAGTAGCATGTCCAGAAATGGTGATCCAAAGGGCGTGGTCAGGTCCATAGGAAGTGTGGTGTCAGTATCAAGGAAGCAGCTCAGGCAGGAGGGAACAAGGTGGGCTGTGAAGAAGTGAGGCAAGTCCTTTGTGAGTTGACTGATGTGTTGGTCTGAAGCTCATAACTAAAATCTAAAGATGACCTCTGATATATTTATGCATTTTCCTGCCAGGACATATGGCTGGCCAACTCTCTGTCACTTAGGCCATCAGGGTCCAAATAGGTTGAAACAATAAATGCCCAAGCAATTTTTAGGTACTAACTTTAAAAAAGAATCCAAACTCTCATCAATGTAAATTCTATATTTTATTTAAATTTTTATCCCACCCTTCCCTAAAGAAGGCTCATGGTTGCTTACAACATATATAAAAACATGTAAAAAAAATATCCATAAAAACAGTTCAAATACAAAACAACCCCAAAAGCCCCCAACACCTCAGCACCCCACAAAACCCACCCAGCACCACCTACCCATTCCCCACATCCAACTCCCTCCTCACAATCCTACCCTAAACCTACCCACCAAACCCACCATTTCCTCCCCTCAAACCTCCATCCTCCCCACGATCCCACCCGAAAACCCAGCCAATCCCCATCTATCCCTGTCTGCCAAATGCTTTTCCAAATAAAAAAGTTTTGCACCGCCTCAGGAAAATTTCCAGGCTTGGGCTAATTAACATGGCAGTTTAACAGAAGCTGAGTTAATTGGGTCAGATCTATTGCTTTATGGAATACTGCAGTGGCCTGTGATTGTTAAACTGATTTCTGAAGTCAAAGATTCTAGATGTTGAATTGTCTAAAGAGTTCATTAGATGTCATGCCCTGCCTGAAGCTTACTTTGGCACAGAAAGTGCATCTGATTCCACAGCTTACAGGCAGATGTGTATTTATTAAATGTTGTGATCGTCCAAGGATAAACAGATGGCTTCTATTCAAGCAGGGCAAAGCAGTGATTATACGCATCTGTACAATACCAATAAACTCCAATATCCAGAAGCAATTGGCTGCTCATTCAGATCAAACCAAAGGCTTAGTCATTAGTATTTGTTTTATTTCATTGTGTGGTTAATTTTACATAAGAGAACTGTAAGTGTATGAAAGAGGAATTTTAATAATTAGCTAACCCCACTATCTCTGGAGTCGATTCTAAGCCCCATGGACCAGCGCACAGAGTGCACACGACATGCACGCAAACCCCCGGCATGGGGTTTACAGCACATCATCCATGTACAAACTGCATGGCGATGTGTGTGTGCACACGGCAGTGTGCATGGGGCTTGGGATTGGTTCCTCTGTATGGGAAACGGTGCACAGAAAGCATATGCACAACTCATTTATGAGCATATCAGTCTTGCGTCCTACCATACCCAACCCCATTTTTCAAACCTTGTGTCAACAGGCATTTACCTCTACTTCACCTTGTAACATGGCTGTCATGTTATGTCTTGTAGCTTAAACAGACTGACCAACACCTGCTAAAAGGTTAGGCAAAAATCACACTTCATTTGGCAACCAGTAATATACCTAAGAAATGAAACCTGAACGATGTTCCCTGGAGACTAAATTCTCACCTCTGTGCTTTCATGGATTGGTATTTGCGTCTGCATCCAAACTTTGATTTCACACATCCTGGTACATAAACAGCTCAGCCATCTGGTCAGCTATGTTAAATTATGTGCTTTAGTACCCAACTGGAACCTCACACTTCCTCCTAGTCACCCATTACCCACCCACATACTCTCTCTAGAATTGTAAATTTGATTCAGGACTGGGGTGGAGAGAAAAGAGTTTTGTTGGTCAATTTTGATGATGTTTAATCTTTTCATTAGTTACAATGCTTTGGATAACAAACCAAAGCCTTTTTTGTACTAACAACCAATCAATTCCCTTTGAGTAATATTAATCCAGTCAATAGAAAGTCAATTCCATTTTGTTATTATCATATAAAACTCAGCCCTAAATTGTGACAAGCAAACATTTTAACAACCCTAATTTATCAGACATTGGGTGTCTTTAGACAAGCACTTCTCCAACCATTACGCATCCAGCAGGACCACATTGGCACCCTATGAAGTCCTGCAACATGCATGATGGGTGGGGAGACTCTTGTCTAAAAACACCCAAAGTCTTTGTTATTGTTGCACCCTCAGAAAAATCCCCACTTCATGTCATGAACGATTGAGAATACTTGTGAGACAAGTCACCAAGTCATTATTAGCCCCCAACAGAAGTCAGCAATAGTAATGTAAGCCAGCCATCTCTAATGAGGAAAAGCGTACATTCTGGTTGGCTGAAAAATGAATGGAGAAGTCAAATTTCATCCCCAGTTCTACAACTTGGTGTGGGGAGTATACTGTAGCAGGGTGAACCAGAGTGCTGTACATGCTGCACCTACTCTTAGAGGCTCTGGCTCAGATGACCCGACTCCTAGAGGTTCAGTTACAAGGGCGGAAGCAGCCGAGGTGGAGCTGTTGGGCCTAACTGGGCATGAGATAGGGTGAAGGCTCATCATGTGACCAGAATCCCTGACTATGGAGGCTGGGCTGAGAGTTTAGCAAGGGAGAGACCACCAGGGGAGCCTGGAGAGAAGGCTGGTGTTGTCTCTTAACAGGGGAACTAGGCTTGGAAGGCTATCCCTGGATAGCTGGGGCAAATATTGTGTCGTATACATTCAAATTAACAAGTGGTTATGTTTATGCTTATGTTAATTATTTATACAGAAGCCTGTGTCCAGAGCTATATAAGAACTCTGTGTGGAGCTCTGTATGAACAAGGGCATTGTATTGCAAATAAACTGACTACTGGCTTAAGAACTTGTATGTGTTGGTGATACATCAGGGGAAAGTGAGACACAGAACCCCTGGCACAGAGTGAGCTGGCGCAAACATTGTCACATATACATTCAAATGTTTGTTCTGTTTATGAAAATTCAATAGAAACTAATATGGGGAAATGAGATTTTGTACTCCTATTTTCAGATCTTGAAATTCTGAGTTTGGAATTCATAAATCAGGCTGCTTTTAGAGGAGTGGCCAGGGAAGTGTGCTCTTCAAGGTGCCAGCAGGAAAAGTCACGTGGGGTGCATTTACATGCACCAGAAGTGGCTGCCCGCCATAGGAATCAGTGGTGTGTGTGGCTTCCCACGGCCTCTTTAAAGACGCATTCTGGAAACCTCAATATTGGGGTTTCCAGAATGCATCTTCAAAGAGGTCGTGGGAAGCTGCATGCGCCGCCAATTCCTATGGCGGGAGGCCACTTCCGGTGCATGTAAATGCACCCCACACAGCTTTTCCTACCAAGGCATTAAAGAACATGTTTCCCTGGCCGCTCATCTAAAAGTGGCCTCCACATTCCAAATTTTGTGACTGTAAACTGGCCTACCAATCCATGGTGAAGGGCGCTGCCAAAGGGCGAAGTGCCGTTAACGGGCCGTTTGCAGACGGAGATGGTGGAGGTGGCCCCAACACAGTGATAGTGGCCTGGACTGTGCCTTCGCCCCCCCCATTTGAATGGGAGCAGGGGGGGTGAAGATATTGACTGTGGGGTGGGGTTTTATATGTACCGTGTGCGGAACTGAAGGTGGAGGGATAAAACTTGGGTAATGGGTTGGGGGGTGGGCTAACGACCTCCAGAGGTGGGCAGGGGGGTTGGGGGCTGAGGTCCCTCTCGCTGGCCTGTCAGCGCAGCGCATGGAGGGTGGGTGTCTAACGGGGTTCTCAGAGGATGGGAGGGCTTCCACAGCTATTGGGGGTTGTTATGGGTTGGGGGAAGATATGGTCCAAAAGGGAGGGGTCTTCCATTAGTGAGGAGGGAGCGGTGCCTTGTGCCCATTCCCCTCTAAATCTCCCACATGGGTAGGTTGTGGGTTGAGGCTCAGGAGGCCCCAGGCCTTGGTTTGGTGCTGCAGAACATGAGGTCAGTTGTCAATAAGTCATCTACCATCTGGGAGTTAATCCCGGAGTGGGACACCAACCTCGCGTGTATTACAAAGACCTGGCTGGACAATGAATTGGTTCTGATTCTGGCCGATCTTGTTCCAGCTGGGTTCTCTGTGCAGCATCAGCCTCGACTGGAGGGACGGAGGGGCGGTGTAGCCACCAACCTTTTTAGGGAAGGTTACTGAACGGGCTGTGGCACGGCAGCTCCAGGAACATCTGGACCTCACCAGTTTTGGTCTAGTTTTCCAGTATGGGTTTCGGCCTGGCTATGGTACGGAGACTGCATTGGTGGCCTTGGTTGATGATCTCCATCTGGCGTTGGACCAGGGTCGTCAGACCTTACTGGTCCTGCTAGACCTTTCGGCTGCATTTGATACAGTCGATCATAAGGTGTTGGTGACTCGCCTGCGAGACCATGCTGGGATTGGTTGGATGGTCTTGGACTGGTTTCATTCATTCCTGGCCGGGAGAACTCACCAAGTGGTCTTGGGGGAGTGCACGTCTTCTCCCCGGGACCTCACGTGTGAAGTCCCACAGGGTGCTATTATGTCACACCTCTTGTTTAACATCTATATGCAGCCATTAGGGGAGATCGTGAGAGGGTTTCAGGGCACACAGTGTCATCAGTATGCTGAAGACACTCAGCTCTACCTCTCTTTTTCCATTGATCCAGGTGACGCAGTCTCCCTATTTTCCCAGTGCCTGTCAGCTGTGGGGGATTGGATGAGGTTGAGCCATCTGCAATTGAATCCTGACAAGATGGAGGTTATGTTGGTGGGGAAGGGCTTGGGGGGCCTGGGGGTGGTTGAATCTCCTTTTGTTGGGGGGGTTCACCCTCCAATGGTCTCTCAAGTGCGGATTCTGGGTGTGCTCCTCGATTCATGGCTCAGCCTGGAATCTCAGGTTGTGGCCATGGCGGGGATTGCTTTTTGGCAGTTACATCTTGTCTGGCGGCTTCGTCCGTACCTCTCAGACTCCGACCTCGCCACTTCCATCCATGCTTTCATCACCTTGAGGCTGGATTACTGCAACGTGCTCTATGTGGGGCTGCCCAGGAAGCTGGTCCGGAGGCTGCAGCTGGTACAGAATGCCGTGGCGCATCTCCTTACAGGGGCAGGCCACAGGAAGCACATGACACCTGTGCTCCGAGCTCTGCACTGGCTGCCTATAAAGTACCGGGCCAGGTTCAAGGTGCTGGTTCTAACTTTTAAAGCCCTTCATGGTCTGGGCCCTGCTTATCTGCGGGACTACCTCACTCCCTTTGTGCCCGTGCGACCCTTGAGATGGTGTGTAGGAGCCTTTTTGGAGGTTCCCTGGGTGAGTTAGGTGGCCACTGATGTTAGATCTTTTTCGGTGGCCGCCCCTGTGCTGTGGAATTCGCTCCTGAAGGATGCTCGGTTGGCCCCCACTCTCCTGTCATTCCGATGTTTATGTAAGACATGGCTGTTCCGCAAGTCCTTTGGCGAGGGGGGGGATAGGGTTGTGGGGGTTGTGGGGGTCTTTCCCCTGCATTTTATGAATTTTTAACTGTTTTAAATTGTTTTCATATTGTTGTTCGCCACCCCAGGCTGCCCTGAAAGGGCAAGGAGGCGGGATAAAAATGTTATATAAATAAATAAATATAAATATGGGCCTTTTCGCACAGACACGGGTGCATGGGGGTATGGGTGGAGGCAGTGGGGGGGGGTATGTGGTTCATGTGGGGTGTTCCCATGGACACACACCAATCTCCACCCATCTCCATGCACAGAGCATCTGCCATTGGCACATGTTGCTCCATGCGTGTACAGTAGGTGGACATGGGTGGAGTGTGGGAGTGCTCATCCACCCCCAACCACTGGCTGTGGCTTTCCAACGGATGCCCCCCCAACCACACACATGTGCAAGGGGGGTGTCTATGGGAAAAGGCCCTATGTCCTGGACCTACTGATTTGTTACACTAGGGCCAATCTCAAGCCCTGAGGATTCCCCATGTGTCTGCGCAGCACTATGGACCTTTTCAAATGACCTTCGCCCACATGTGTGGGTTGGGGGGGGGGTGCAATTTAATTTTATTCACGGCATCAGCTTTTGCCATAGCCCCAAAGTCAAAATTAAAAATTTCACATGTAACACAAATACAACAAAATTGAATAGCTGATTATGTAATCAACTTCAAGAAAACACAAGTACAATAACATCGAAATAGTTTAAATAATTAAAGGGGATAATCACTAATAATAAGAAAATAATTACTATATTCTATTTAACATAAAATATAAAATGATAAAGCATCCTGACTTGTGGAGGAATTTTTATCAGGGACCCTATAGTTGCAATATCAAGGATGGAAAACCATCTGTCTGCGCATATAGTATCTAAAATTTAAATTTGTAACTGAAGTTGGCGTATAGATTTTAACTGTGTCCGCACACATTCCCTTCTTTTTATAGCGAGGCCTACATACATCACAATTGGTATTAAATTTTCTATAGTGGAAGTTTTAAGTAAACTTATTCCCTATTTTAAGTAAAGGAACCAGCCAAGTGTCTCTCAGGGTACAGTAATATGGACAGACAAAAAGAAAATGGCCGATGGTTTCTATTTCCTGTTTAGAGCAAGTACAGAGGCGGGACTCAAATCGTACTCAATTAAAACGACCTTCCAAAACAGCTGTCTAAACTAGGGAAAACCTAAGTAGAGTAAAGTTCTTTCTAAGTACTTTGTTTGACAAGAGGTCTAAATAATGTTAGAAGGAAAAGGAAGTTTTTAGTGTACCAAGCTCGGATGCTTCTTTCCAGTGAGAAATAATTGAAAGATCCTGCTGAATAGCAAGGTCCTTAGATCGGGAGGGGGTGTGTCATCAGTTTGAACAGTGCAGCAGGTGAGGGGGGGATGGGTGGGCATCCGTGCAAATGCCACAACTGGTAGGTGGGGGTGCATGCACGCTCCCGTGCTCCACCCACTTCCACCCATCACCCACGCATGTAGCAATGGGTGCCAATTCCAGATGCTCCGTGCGTGGAGATGGGTGTGGGTTTGTGGGAACACACTGCCATGCACTGCCCACCCACCGTGCTGCCAACCCATTCACCCCCCCCCACACACATACACACACCCATTTGAAAAGGGCCTATGTGCTAGCAATGGCAGTGTGTGCGGTTTCTGCATATGCAGGGATTGGGATCTGCCCCACTGACTTCACTCCACTTTGTAATACGACTTTGGCCCTTTTCACATGGGATGCCCCCAAGCAACGCACATGTGGGTGACTGCATGTGCATGCATGGGGCAGTACTGTGTGATCACAATGGTGGGTGGGTGGGTGTGCCTGCATGCTCCCACGCTCCACCCATCTCCACCTATCACCCATGAACAGAGTCATCGGCCAAAACAGGCATTGGTCCACGCGTGGAGATTGGTGGAGGTGGGTGTGTGTCCGTTTGTTGGCCGCCCATGTGCCGTACACCCACTGTTGTGCACACCCATCCCCCACTGCAGCCCATTTGAAAAGGGCCTTTTGTTTCAACTGCTTCAGAAAGGAATAGCTGGTCAGACCAGAAAAACACAGGCACCTAACTAACATCCATGAAGATATTCTCTATCTCAAGCATTCAGGATGCTCCAAAGGATTAAAAAGTGTTGTGTACTCCGTGTTCTATATATACGTAACAGCAGTTGATTTTTCCTCTTTAAGATTTCTTTTTAAAAACTGTTGATGCTATTCTCATGAGAAGAAAATAATCTGTAATATACAATTGAAATGTATAGAACGCTATTACAATCTGCATTGTTTAGTTTCTTTCATGGAACAGAGAAAAAATTAATTTGGCCTTCCTAACACAAATTATTCATCAGTAGGAAATATGTAAAAATATACTCCCTGCATCCATCTGCCCTCCCAAAGAGTGAACTTAAGATTGTTGGTATATATTGATGTCCTGAGTATGTATTGCCCTCCAAGAATGAAAGAAAATTAGAGACCTACCAAAACAAAAAACCTTTGAAAATAAAGGACATTTAGGATACTGACGTAGGGAATATTGGGACAGAGTTAATCTTTTTTGCTAAGGCCGCCAGTAGAGATTCTTACTCATGTTTCAATGCTGCACTTGGAGGAGCTAACCGCCAAGCTCTTCAGCTTCTTTTTTGGTTGGTGGAATAAAGAGGTATTAGCCATGGAAAATGGAAGATCAGCTAACAATGTGATTTGCTATCAGGATTAGACTTTTACAGGACTCCAATTCTTACTGTCAATCAACAGGACAGTGGCACCTGAAGAAAGAAGGATTACCCAAGTTGAGAGCCTTAGATTTGCCTCTTTTCCTAAAGAAAGTCTACCCTTCTGGTAGCTTCTCTTTTCTAGTGTTGTAATGAATGTGCAATTCTAAATTCACAAATAAAATGTCGATATTCATTTCCAGAAATCACTGTCTCTTGTTGTATTCACTACTGTTGCACAAATTGTTTATTTGGTTATTTATTTATTTGTTTACTTTGCGGTCATTCAGTAATTTGTTAACTTTGCTAATTGGTACAGTTCATGACTTTCTTCCATATTATGACACACAAGTGATGCATTATGGCATCAAAGTAACCTGGTTTAAAACAAAACAAAACAAAAACATTCTTAGCAAATAATCAGAAAACTTCCACAAAATCAATTTTGAAATAGACCTAAAAAATTTAAGTCCTACATTTTTACTGAAAATACACTTTTCTGACTAACTCTAGAGAAGAGTTTATATATTATCTCAGAAGCGTGGTCCAAGTATTATTAGCCACATGCCTCAAAACCCTTTGCCTTGGCATGAGACTAGGAAGAGATGACTGTACAGCCACTAGCGCTGTCAGTGATCTGCACCTTCACATTGGCCCAGCATATAAGACTTGCTGAGCAGCTAACTTCATAGAGACCTGCCTTTTGATGTCAGACAAGCAAGAGGTATTGAGATAGACATCTCACAAAAGACTGGCCGAACTAAAAGTGTGAAATGTCATACTAGTCACTGATGAATAATTCTCATTTTGTGAGAAATCCAGAGGTTCTTGACAATGCCATACCTTTTGTCAGTGGGGTGATGCTGGTATTAATCAGGACAATCCATTGTTAAGCAGAGAAGGACAATATCTGTATTCAAGCAACACACACAGGAAAATGACACGTGTAGCTCTGACAGAAATGTTGCTGGGAACATTCCAAAGTAACCTTCCTTTTTCAGAAATTCAGCAATCACAAGAGCATTGTGTTACACCTTTGTGCATGGTCCACAACAGTTATACATACCATTAGTTTCTTCCTTCTGAGGGGCAGAGGATGTATAGGGGAAACAAAGAACAGAGCACTGAAATGGCTAGTAGATTTATGGTTCATGGGTATTCATTGTATTTTATGGTAGCTCTCCAAATAATACTTGCAGCTTAAGTATGTATTTTCATATCTCCAGCTGGTCAGTTTATTACCTTTTGGGTTTTCTAGTATTTCATTTACAACTTGTTTAGGCAATTGCACATGTACAATAGTACTAATGTTGTAATGCTGGAACAATGTAACAAAAACACTGAAATGACCAGATAACCCCAGAAAAAAATATGAAAAACACAACCTAAAATAATGAAAGTGGATACCTGATGTAACAAAATACATAATGGTAATTAACCACTTCACCATTTTGCTTGGGTTAATGTGATGGGTTTACTTTTATTTTTCCTGAATATTCATTTCAGCTCTAGCAAAGACCAACTGATTTGATGGCTGAACATATTTGGCTGGGCCTCAGTGCACAGACCAGACAGTCAAGTCATAGGGAGACTCACCACAGCAACATCCTCGCACAGACCTTTGACAGTGGTGGCACCCAGTAAGTACATCAGGCAGAAAGGATGGCTGTTTGAAAAATACGGTGACTGCATTTATTGATACAGGCTATTTTTGAGAGTGGCAACAGAAGATCTGGGGTAGAGATTAAACTGGTTGTTCATTTGCTACCCATGGGTAATGCTTGCAATTCTGAATAAGGTATTACGGCTACCCGAGTCCTGATAGGGCACACAATTACCTGAAACTGCTGGGTATTGCCATTACCAAGTTACCGATTAGTACTGATTGGTAGAATGGTAAATTGATAAAGAAATTGGAAAGAGAAGTCAAATAATAACTACTGGAAGTCATAAAATCAGTACTTGAAGTTGAAAAATCGGGACAAAAAATAAGGTATTTCGGGACATCAGGTAACCCACGGGGCACTAATCAAAAACCAATTAATACCAAATGTTACCAGGTCACGTCAAGTGCTGCAGTTTCAATAGGAATACCCTTTTTTGTGGGTACTCATTACATCTTTGATCAGAGTTTCTCTTACGTATATTTATTTATTTATAATTACATTTATATGCTACCTCCTCCTGCTTACAAGCATCTCGGGGCGACTAAAAACATTTTAAAAACATATCATAAAAAACATTTAAAATCAACATTATTAATTAAAAACCCCAATATCAAAACAACAGAGCCCCTCCCTAACCCAACACACCCATCCCATCTACCTCGGCCAAGGCCTGGTGGGACAGGCAAGTCTTACACTGTCTGCAGAAAGAGGGGAGGTTGGTGGACAGGTGGACTTCCAGCGAGAGGGAGTTCCACAGATGTGGTGCAGTCACAGAGAACTCCCTCCTCATGGTAGACACCAGGAAACCTGGGGGACCTAAAGGAGAGCATAGACCCCCTGCCCCACGCAGAGTGCATTACAGTAGTCTACTCTCAAGGTATTAAAAGCATGGATGATTGTGTCCAGGTCTGAGTCGGAGACATACAGCCTAAGCCGACGTACCAGATGTGGTTGGCAGAATGCACCCTTCGGCACAGCTGCCACCTGGATATCCAGGCAGAGCTGCAGATCAAGGAGCACCCCCAAACTGAGGGGATGCCAGGGGAGGACAGACCCCATCTATGATGGGAACCATCACCTCCATCTTGTCAGGATTTAACTGCAAGTGGCTCACCCTCATCTAGTCGCCCCACAGTTGACATATGAAAGAATGCTTTACATCTATAACAATAAATTGCAGAAACTGCAACTTACAAATCTAGAGTTGGAAGATTTAAAAAAAAAAAAAAAATGTACAAGCATTGGCCTCTGTCTCCACAGAGAGACCCTGCTTTCACATTTATGTTGCTTTTGTCTGTTTCTCCTGACCTAATTATGATGGTGAATATGGCTGAAATGCTGTAACGCTGCGGCAGCATTTACCGGCGGAAAGTGCTCTTCCGCACCAAGCAGCACAGTTAGGAAGGGAGCACTTTTCGCGCCTTGCATTTGCGGCTTTCCGTGGTTATTGCTTCGGTATTTTCATCACTGTAGATTTCACGTGGAAGCGGCAGGTTGCCACAGTTTCCCCTTTCCCTTAAGGGCGGCAGCTTTGTGATTTTCGCAGTATTTCACCCAGGGGCATAGTCACAGGGGGAAGTTGCTGCCTTCTAAACAAAGTTCTTCTTTGAGGGGCTCCCATTCTCACAAATTGGAGCGTATCAAACCTAGAAAGGGGCGGTAGTGGTGGATTTTTCTAACAAAATGACACTCCATGCAGGTTGGATCTACAGCCTGGGAGGGGGGCAACAGGCAGGGGGATGCTTGTTCTGGGGGGGTCCATTCAGCTGGGGGAAGGTTGGTTGTTCAGTGCTCTCTGTTAGAAGGATGAACAGATCCTTCCTCTTCCCTTTGTGATCGCCCCATAGAGAGAAATGGGGGTGCAGAGCAGCTACAATGAGGCAGAAAGCCATCCCAGCAAAGGGATGTCCCGCTTAGAGTGCAAGGATCCCCGGCCCCAGCAGCAGTGAGCGAGCGCCTGGCTCCTGATGCTGATCCAGGGGATTGGGGGGGGGGAAGAGGGTAGTTCCTGCTCTTCTGTGAATTCTCTTGTGTGTTTGGGTGCCAAGGACAAATTCTTCCCCTTTGCTTGGATGCCTCATTGTAGCTGCTCTGCACCCCAAGTTCTCTCTATGCGGTGATCACAAAGGGAAGAGGGAGGATCTGTCCATCTTTTTAACAGAGAGAGCACTTAACAACCAACCCTCCCCCAGCTGAATGGACCCCCCAGAGCAGGCTGCCCCTTTCCTGTTACCCCACTCCCAGGCTTTAGATCCAACCGGCATGGAGTGTCATTTTGTTAGAAAATTCCCCCACCACCTCTTTCTAGGCTTGGTACTCTCCCATTTGTGAGAATGAATGGAGCCGCTCAATGAAGAACTTTGTTTACAAGGCAGCAACATTCTCTGCGAAAGAGGGGACAGGGAGAACACTCTTCCCCCACCCATGTAGCAGCGCTGGGGGGCTACAACTGAGCTGTTTAAAAAGACAGTGCTGGTGGTGCAAGAGAGACTCCTCCAGGATTCGGGAACAGCACTTACAGCTTCCGCGGATGTTGCATATGCCTGGGGCCAGCCCTGAACGCTGCCGACCCCCCTCCCAGGGCAGGGTATGGGTGCAAATATGCCCACTGCCTGGCGCCATGTTGGCTATGCCCTTGCAGTGGACTCTGAAGCAGGTAGTCCGAGACACCCTAAGTTCATTCATTCAATGATCTATTATTCAGCATCACCGTGTGTCAGGGACTCGCGCTCAATGGCGGAAGGCAGCATAAGACAGCTTGTGTTCACAAACTGCAGACATGCCACATCTGCAGATACTGGCATCAGGTAATGCGGAATCATGGAAATACTGAGGGGAAGTGAGCGGCAAGACATATTAAGTGCCGAGTTCTTAGAATGGAATGGCGGCACGGTAACATCTGCTGCCGCTTCAGCCCTAATGGTGAATTTTGGTCATTTAAAAAAAAAATAACTGTAAAAAAAAAATCTTCCTATCATGAAATGTGATAATATTGTCTAACAGAATAGAACAGCTTCTAAATTAGCATCCAAGGTAAAAAAAATAAATATTATGAAGCACTGAGACTATATCAATTTGAAATGTACAACTAGAACCTTATTGCTGCAGGACCCATGATGAACAGGTTCTCTAAGTCCTAGGGCCCTGCCTGCAAGAGTGGGGAAAATTTCCTCTCATGTGGGAAAGATACAATCTGATCCTGCGCTGTACAACGAGAGAAGAACTGGGCGCAAGCTGAGGGAGCAAGGTAGCTCTCCAACTGAAAGCCTTCAAAAAAGGCAAGACCGGCTTGCTCCTTACTGATCAGCTGTTCTGTAAGGAACAAAGGGTAAAAAGCAATGAAACGATAGCACACACCAGGTGGGTGTTTAGATGGTGTTTGCTGCATATTTATTAACTGCCTGCCAGATGCTAGCCCCCACCAACCACGTGGCCAACACACACCACTAACTAACGTAGTCATCCAGAGACATTGCAGGGCCACCATGAGGGTGCATCCAAGATAATGTGCACCTACCGCCGCCATTTTTAATAAGGGTGGCTCAGGCACATGTGCAAAATGGTGGCCACCCTTAACCAAACTGACAGTGATGTTATTTTGGCCACTACCATATTGGTTAAGGGCAGCTGCCATTTTATGCATGTGCAAGACAGCCTCGTTAGCTGTTTTGTACATGTGTTCTGCTGAGCATGGGAGATGGCAGTGTACCATCCCAATGGTACCTGCCAGGAGGTCTCCAACAGCAGTGGCACACTGGCAGATCTTTCACCCCCATCCACCAAGACCGGTAAGTACATGCCAGCCTCCAAGGCCCCAGTGGGTGGGGGGAAAGATGCGCTCTGGGGGGGTGGGGATTTTCGGAACATGGATCCTCACCCCCACCCTTTGAGACCAGTAGCTGGCCCCAGGGAATGGGGGTAGGGGAGGTTGGAACTCCTGTCCCAGGGAACTAGTGTGATGGGGGTTAGGGATGGTCATGGATCCGGTTTGCTTTGGTTCCCTTTTGATCCAACTCCCCTTCCCATTGAAGTCAATGGGAAGATTTCCCAATGACTTCATTGGGAAAGATACGAAACCAAAAAACCGAAACATAATTGGCCCAATTTTTTGGTGCTTTGATTGTAAGCAAAAACAGTCAGTTTCAGGCTGTTTCAGTTAAAAGCGAAACTGAAAGTCCCATCCATAATGTTCAGACTCACTGCAACAACTTAATCATTTATTTAATTAATTTTGTTACACTCCTATCCCACTCCTCTTGCCTCTGGTGACCCGGAGTGGTGTACAACACTAAAATATCACAATAAAATAACACACATACACAATATAAAAATACAGAAATAAAATAAGGTATAATAAATCACTACCAGGACTTCACTCCCCTACTCCATCCCCTACATCCTCCCTCCCTCCCCGCATGAAAAGCCTGATGGAAGATCCAGGTCTTTCAGTTATTTATTTATATTTATTTATTTATTTTACAAATTTATATCCCGCCCCCTCCTGCAATGCAGCTCGGGGCGGCTAACAGCACCATAAAATATTAAAAATATACTTAAAATACAAATATAAAACATCATCTAAAAATATCACATAAAACAGGGCTAGAAAATAAATAAATAGATGGGTGGGGGATTAAAATCACCCCTCCCCACCCTCCCTCCCAAAGGCCTGGGCAAACAGCCAGGTCTTACAGTTCCGCCGAAATGTCAAAAGGCTTGGGGCCAGGCGAGCTTCCTCCGGAAGGGAGTTCCACAGCCGCGGCCCTACCACCGAGAATGCTCGCTCCATCGTGGCCCCCCGCTTAACACGGGGGACCTCCAGGAGGGCACCCCCGGCAGACCGCAGGAGCCGTTCCGGGGCGCGAAGGGCGAGGCGGTCCCTAAGGTATGAGGGGCCAAGGCCGTATAGGGCTTTATAGATCATCACTAGGACCTTGAACTTGGCCCGGCACACTATCGGCAGCCAGTGCAGCGCTCGGAGCACCGGTGTAATGTGCTCCCGGCGACCCGTCCCCGTAAGAAGACGAGCCGCCGCATTCTGCACCAGCTGCAGCCTCCGGGCCAAGAACAAGGGAAGCCCCACGTAGAGCGCGTTGCAGTAGTCGAGCCGCGAGGTGACGAAGGCATGGATGAGGGAGGCCAGGTCCGGGCCAGAGACATACGGACGCAGCCTACGTACCAGATAAAGCTGGCGGAAGGCAGCCTTAGCGACTGCCTCCACCTGCCGCTCCAGCCGCAGGTCTGCGTCCAATATGACCCCCAGACTCCGGACCTGCTGAGCTACAGGGGGGCAAACCCCCCCAACCAGGGGGGCCACCACCCCCTTCGCCCTCCCCACCACCATCACCTCCGTCTTATCTGGGTTGAGCTTCAGTCTGCTCCGCCGCATCCAATCCGCCACGGCCTCCAAACATTGGGATAGCACCGAGACAGCAGGGTCTGGGTCAGTAGAAAACGAGAGGTACAGCTGAGTATCATCAGCATACTGGTGACATCGCACCCCGAACCCTCTCACGACCTCCCCCAAGGGCTGCATATAGATGTTAAATAATAATGGAGACAAGATCGATCCCTGCGGAACGCCACACGGTAAGGCGCGGGGGCTCGATGTTTCCTCCCCCAACACCACCCGCTGGCTCCTCCCCGAGAGGAATGAACGGAACCATTCAAGAACAGTCCCGTCCAGACCCCCCCGGTCACGCAGTCGTCTCAACAGCAGCCCATGGTCCACGGTGTCAAAAGCGGCCGAGAGATCGAGCAGGATGAGAAATGTCGAACATCCCGCATCCATCTCCCGGCGGAGGTCGTCCACCAAGGCCACCAACGCCGTCTCGGTGCCATAGCCGGGGCGGAACCCAGATTGAAAAGGGTCAAGGAGCCCGATATTATCTAGATGACCCTGGAGCTGGAGCGCCACTGCCCGCTCAATAACCTTCCCTAAAAAGGGAAGGTTAGAGACAGGTCGGTAGCTGGCGAGCGCGTCTACGTCCAACGATGGTTTTTTCAGCAGGGGGCGCACCACAGCCTCTTTTAAGCAAGGCGACAACCTCCCCTGCCGAAGGGACGCATTCACCACCCTCGCCAGCACCGTCCCCAACGTCTCCCCGGAAGCTTTTATTAACCAGGACGGGCATGGATCTAGTTGACAACACGTGGCCCTCACAGACCCCAGGACATCCACCACATCGGCTGGCGTCACTTCCTGAAACTCACCCCATAAAGATGGACCAGACGGACCCTCCGCCCCCCCGCGCTCTTCCCCTACTGCTATCAACCCAGCGTCGAAATCGGCCTGAATCCGAGCGATCTTGTCTGCGAAGTAGATGACAAACTCCTCACAGCGGGCCCGGGACAAGTCCCCATCCAGGCGGAGGGAGGCCGGACTAACCAGCCCCCGCACCACCCGAAACAGCTCCGCTGGACGCGACTTCGCAGACGCTATGAGGACGGCGAGGAATTCCTTCCTCGCCGTCCTCACAGCCTCCACATAGGACCGCAAATGGGCCCTATGGAGAAGACGATCGGAGACAGACCGAGTCCGACGCCAGCGTCGCTCTAGCCTCCTGCCCACACGCTTCATACACCGCAGCCCCTCAGTAAACCAAGGGGTCCTGCGGTGACGAGACCGAGGCAGAAGGCGCCTCGGAGCCACCCTGTCAATGGCCTCCTCCAGCAAGATGTTCCAATGCCGGACCAGCTCATCCACAGAGTGACCGTCCACATCCAGGGTAAGCTCCCTCAGGACCTCCTGGAACCGCTGGGGTTCCATCAGCCTCCGAGGGCGGACCATCCTAACTGGTCCCTTCCCCTTCTGGAGGGGGCGCGCTAAAAGACCGGCCTGAAGGAGGTAATGGTCCGTCCACGACAAGGGCACCGCTGTCACCTCCCCCACAACCGGACCCCCCGCCTCAAGGCCAGAGCCGAAGATCAGGTCGAGGATATGTCCCCCCACGTGGGTCGGGCAGATCACCTCCTGGGACAAGTTCATAGTTGCCATGGCGGCCATGAACTCCCGCTCCGCCCCAACAAGGCCGGCATCGGCGTGGACGTTGAAGTCCCCCAGAACCAAAGTCCTGGGGGAGCCCAACACCACCTCCGAGGCCAGCTCCGCTAGAGCGGTAAGGGATGCCGCCGGGCATGAAGGGGCCCGGTACACCAGCAGCACCCCTAGCTTGCCCCCAGCCAAATCGATCACCACGTGCAGAGCCTCTACACCCACAATCTCCGGCACTGGATACCTCCTAACAGGCCAGTCTTCCCTAAAAACAATAGCTACGCCTCCTCCCCGGCCGCTCATGCGGGGCTGATGCTGCACGGCATACCCAGCTGGAACCAGATCCGCCAAAGTTGGACCGGCCAGATCATCCAGCCAGGTCTCCGTGATGCATGCGAGGTCCACGGCCCCATCCAAGATCAAATCATGGATAATTGGGGCCTTGTTAACAACGGACCTCGCATTCATCAGCACCAGCCCCCCACGTTCGGACTCTGGACCCGGCACCTCCCTCCCCCTTAGTGGGGGGTGATAACCTCCACCTCCCTCAGGCACCATGGACCCCTAGGGGCCCGTGCCTTCCCACCCCATGGACCATACTGTCAGTTATGATGGAAAGATCTGGATCTGGACTGAGATGGACCTGAACCAGGAGGGCATTCCACAGCTATGGCGCAGTGGCCGAGAACACCCTCCTATCTGTCCAAACCCGTCGGTAATGCAGGACCTCCCAGAGTTCATCCCTAGAAGACCAAAAACTCACCTCGAGATCCAGGGGGTGAGGTGTGTTTTCAGATAAATGGGGCCTAGACTGTGTAGGGATTTATAGGTCAAAACTAGCACTTTCAATCGGACCCAGAAGACAATTGGCAGCCAGTGCAGCGCATGGAGTACTGGTATTATGTGCTCCCTGTGGCCTGTCCCTGTAAGGAGATGAGACACGGCATTCTGCACCAGTTGCAGCTTCCAAACTGTCACCAAAAGCAGCCCCACGTGGAGCGCATTACAATAGTCTCTCCTTGAGGTGACAAATGCATGGATGATAGTGGCAAGATTGGAGTCAGACATATGGGCGGATCTGTCTTACCAGATGTAACTGGAAAAAGGCACTCCTGGTCACAGTCAACACCTGGAGATCCAGATGCAACTGCTGATCCAGGAGCACCCCCAGTCTCTGCACGGATGGTACCAATGAAGGACAGATACCCCCAATAATGGGGGCAGCCACCTCAGATCATATCACACACACACACACACACACACAGCATTCCCTCCATCTTACTGGGATTGATCTTCAACTAACTTCACCTCATCCAGTCCCCCACAGCTGCCAGACACGGTGACAGCAGGGAGACAGCAGGACTTGGGTCCAGTGAAAGATACAGCTGGGTGCCGTCCACATATTGATGACAACAGACCCCTCCCCCAGCTACGCACGACCTCCCCCAACGGCTTCATATATATGTTAAACAAGAGGGGGGACAATATGGAACCCTGCAGCACCCTACATGGGAGGGCCCTCCAGGGAAGCTGTATAATCTCCGAGTACCACCCACTAGGATCTACCCTTAAGGTAAAAATGGAACCACTGCAAAACGGTTCTGTCTACCATAGCCAAGTCTTGCAGGAGAGTCAACAACATCTCATGGTTCACAGTATCAAAGGTCACTGACAGATCTAATAGAACCAAGAGGGTCATACAACCACTATCCAGTTCTACAAGGAGGTCATCCACCAAGGCCACCAGCGCCATCTCTGTGCCATACCCCAGACAAAAGCCAGACTGCATGGGATCCAGAAAACCAATGTCATTCAGATGCAGCTGTAGCTGATAGGCCACCACCCATTCAATAATCTTCCCTAAAAAGGGAAGGTTAGAGACAGGTCAGTAACTTGCAGGGGCATCAGCCGCAAGACATGGTTTCTTGAGGAGAGGACGAACTACAGCCCTTTTCAGGCACTCCAGCATTGTCCCTTCCTGAAGGGAGGCATTGATAATTCCTGCCATCACTGTCCCCAAAGTCTTCCTGGCAGCTTGTACCAGCCAGAACAGACACGGATCTAACTCACAAGTTGTGGCCCAAACAGACCCCAGGGCATCTGCTACATCAGCAGGAGTCACCAGTTGAAAATCCTCCCATAAACACTGACAAGACAGGGCATTCCACACCTCTGGCTCTGCCACTGCATCCAAAGAGGTGGAGTCAAAGTCAGGCTCAGTGCAAGCCATTTTATCCATAAAGTACGCCCAAAACATGTTGCAGTGGGCTGTGGAAAATTCTGGATCCAGATGGAGAGAGGCTGAACCAACCAATTATCTCACCACCCGGAACAGCTCCACTGGACACAACTGAGTGGATGCTGTAAGGGAAGCAAAGAACCCCTTCTTTGCTTCCCATACAGCCACAGTATAGGCTTTCAACCACAATCTATACTGCAACCGATCGACCTGGGCATGAGTACAACACCACCGGCACGCCAACCACCGACCCTCCCTCTTCAGCTACTGCAGGTCCTCCATAAACCACAGAGACATGCAGTGCTGAAGTGTCGGAAGTGAATGCCTAGGGGTCACAAGATCAATCAACACTGCCAACTAGCTGTTCCAAAATGCCACAAGGTCATCGATGGAGCAGCCATCAAGATTTCCAGATATCTCCCCCAAAGCATTCTGGAAACTTATCAGATCCATAAGTCTCCAGGGGAGGGCCATCGAAACTGGCCCCACACTCCTACACTCAAGCAGGTGCACCAAGATGAAGGTACACTGGAAGTAATTTATTTATTTTCAATTTATTTAATTATTTTCAAACTTTTACTATCCCTCCCTTCCTGCCACAGGCAGCTCGGGATGGCTTACAATTAATAAAGACAACAACATGAAAACAATTAAAACAACTAAAAGGAGGAAAAACATAACACCCCTCCACCCCCTCACCTATCTCCCCCGCAAAATGCCTGTTGGAACAGCCAAGTCTTACAACTTCTCCAAAAAGACGGGAAATCTGGGGCCAACCAGGCCTCCACCAGAAGGGAGTTCCACAGCTGTGGTTCGGTCACTGAGAATGCCCTCCCCTGCATGGCCCCCCGGGAAGACTCGGGGAACCTCGAGCAGGACTCCCCCTGATGACTGCAGGGGTCGATCCAGCACCTGGGGAGTGAGGCGGTCCTGCAGATAGGTATGACAGGCCGTTTAGGGCTTTATAAGCCAAAACCAACACCTTGAATCAGGCCCAGAAAACCAGCAGCAGCCAGGGCAGAGAGTGGAGAACTGGTGTAATATGCTCCCAGCGTCCCAGTCCTACCAGAATATGCACCACTGCATTCTGTATCAGCTGCAGTTTCTGAGCCATCACCATGGGTAGCTCCACATACAGCACGTTACAGTAGTTCAACCTAGAGGTGATGAAAGTATGGATGATGGTGGCCAGGTCAGAGTCTGAGACAAACAGCCAAAGCCATCACACCAGATGTAATTGGCAAAAGGTACTCCTCCCCAGAGTCTCCACCTGGGCGTCCAGGCAGAGCTGCACGTCGAGGAGCACCCACAGACTCCATACCTGGGGTACCAATGGAGGGCAAACCCCACCAATAACGGGGACCACCATCTCCATCACCTTACCCACCAACATCACCTCCATCTTGTCGGGATTCAGCCTCAGTCGGTTAGTCCTCATCCAGTCCCCCACAGTCAACAAACACCGAGTAAGCACTGAGACTGCAGGGCCTGGGTCTGTTGAAAAAGAGAGATACAGCTTGGTGTCATCAGTATATTGATGACACTGCATGCCAAACCTCCTGATCACATCACAGAGTGGTTGCATATATATGTTGAACAGGAGAGGGGACAAAACTGAACCCTGCGGGACTTCACACGAGAGGTATCCGTATGATGAAAAAGACTCCCTAAGAACCACTCACTGTGTTCTACCTGTCAGGAAAGAGCAGAACCATTCAAGAACAGTCCCACCCACCTCTGCACAGTCCCGCAGTCACGTCAACAACATCCTGTGATCAACTCTATCAAATGCATGCGAAAGATCTAATAGAACTAACCAGATCAAACTGGTCCATTTCCCAGCGCAGATCATCCACCGAAGTCACAAGCACAGTCTCGGTGCCATACCCCAGATGAAATCCCTACTGAAAGGGGTCCAGATAAATCAATGTGGTCAAGATGTCCCTGCTGCTGCTGAGCCACTACCCGTTCAATAACCTTTCCTAAAAAGGGAAGGTTAGAGACAGGCCAATAGCTGGCAAGGGAGTCAATGTCAGGTGATGGTTTCTTGAGCAGAGGCCAAATCACTACCTCTTTGAGACAGCCCAGAACTCTGCCCTCCCAAAGGGAGGCATTGACCACCCCAGCCAGCAATGGCCCCATTGTCTCGTGGTAAGATTTAATCAGCCAGGACGGTCAAGGATCTAAGGCACAAAATGTGACCCTAACATCCCCAAGAACACCAACCGCATGGGTGGGTGTCACTGACTGAAAGTGATCCCACAAAACCAGACAAGACGGGGCTTCCATAACCTCCAGTTCCCCATATGTATTAATTGCTGCATCAAAGTCGTGGTGAATCCGAGCGATATTATCCACAAAATAATCCACAAACATGTTACAGCGAGCAGTATATGACTCCACTCCAAGGAGGAGGGAGGCCGGCCTGACCAGCCCCCGCACCACCCGGAAAAGCTCAGCTGGATGGGATTTAGCGGATGGTATGAGGAAAGCAAAAAACTCCTTTTTTGCTGTCTGCATAGCTATGGCATAGGCTCGTAAACTGGCTCTATGATGCAGTCTGTTGGTTTCGCATGCGAACGATGCCACCATCACTCCAACCGCCATCCTTCTCACTTCATCTCCTGCAGTTCCTCGGAGAACCAAGGAGGCCTGCAGAGCTGTCACCTGGACAGCGGACACCTAGGAGCTGTCCGATCAATGGCCTCAGTCAGCAAGGTATTCCATAACAAGATGAGGTCATCGATGGAACAGTCGTCAAGGTCAGAGGGAAAGTCACTCAGAGCATTCCGGAACCGATTAGCCTCCAAGGGTGAACCATCAGAATCGGTTCTGCACCCTTCCAGGGGCAGACATGTGCCAGGAGCAAGGCCTGCAGGAGGTAATGGTCCATCCATGACAAGGGTACAGCTGATAACTCCCCCACTAACGGAACACCCACCTCAAGGCCGGTGCAAAGCACAAGGTCCAAGGTATGTCCCCCCTGATGAGTCGGGCTGATAACTCTCTGGGATAGGTCCATGGTTGCCATGGCAGCCATAAACTCATGCTCCGCTCTCACAAGGACAGCGTCGGTGTGAATGTTGAAGTCCCCAAGACTACTGACTTCGGGGACCGCAACACCACCCCCGACATCACCTCCTCTAAAGCATGTAGGGAGGCTGTTGCACAGGTAGGTGCATGGTATACAAGCAGCACTCCCAAACTGTCACCTGCCAAATCAAACACAAGGTGAAGAGCCTCAATATGGAATATGGCTTGCACTGGATATCTCCTCACAGTCCAACCCTCCTTAAAAATCAGGGATACACCGCTCCCCCCCCCCCGTAGGGGACTGCACCAGACACAATAACATCCTCACGCTCCATAGACATATCTCCCCTGTTCCGTGACAATCTCAATAGCTCCCCCCATCGGCGGACCCAGCCCAGCCTGGTCCCCGTCGCCCATCTGGCTGCTCACCAGGCCCACGGGGAGGGCGGGGGGGACACAACCCCCTCCCCCGACAACAAAGGCTCCAAACACCCACACCCTTCCCCCCTCTAATGGGGGAACACCAATCCCAAGGCACATCCCCTGCCACTCTCACTGGCTAGTGGGCTTCCCCACACCCCTTTAATCCCACCAATACCCTACCCAGGACATACCCAAGCTGCTCTCATCAGCAAAGGGAGCCCTACTACCCCCTGAACCCTAGTCCCCACCCCGTTATCACCAGAGGGGTTAATCCTCCCAAGACACACCCCTCCATAATATCCCCCAACTACAACCCCACCATAACCCCACAAGAACCAAAACCTCAAACACCCCTAATGCCCTTCTACTATCCCAGTCAAAACACAAAGCACAGAGATAAAACCTATACCACCCCCAATTCTCTTAAAAAGTCCCTCCACACCATAAATATCCAACCCCCAGCCACAGGGCACAGTAAGGCCCCACACCTCTGGGCCCTGCACCCAAGTCCACAAGTTATCTCCAAGTTCACAGGTCTTTAATATTAATCTGTGTATGTCTCACTGGGAATTACTTTTGGCCTCTGCTGGGCACCAATACTGGGTACCCACAAGTGTTGCTCAGTGGTGGTGCCCAGTACAATCAATTTTAGTGATTGTAATTTAATGATATTTAGATTTACTGATTTTAGTACAATCAATCTTAGTGATTACAATTTCAATTTTAGCAAGTATAGTCAATGGGCATTTTTGGACACACGTTAAAGTTCCGGAGGTTTCAATCTCCTGGGTTTACAAGCCCAGAAGTAAGTTACGGATTCATTTTTCACACACACACTGCCCTGAGGCAGTTCCTGGATGCATTCTTCACATAAACACTGCCCTGAGGCAGCCTAAAGTAGCCACAGTGTAGACGTGACAGGCTGCCATGGAAACCAAGTGACCACAGCTGCCTGGAGCAAAGAAGTTTACCAGGAGAACCTTTTACGCACAAAAGTTCTGGGAGAAGTTTCACACAGAAGTTCAAAGATTTGAATGTTTAAGATCTGGATGAGTGGTTTAGACACACAGAAAGTTCTGGATGTTACAGCAAACATCCAGGAGAAATGTGTGTGTAAAAACACCCAAAGTTATGGTATTGAGTCAATAAAAAAAACATAGTTCATTGCAAGTACAATTCTTTACTTTTGTAAATTGTAAACTGTAAAGTTAATTGTAAATAAAAGCCTCTAATTATAACACCTTTCCTGTAAGTGAAATCATTTAATCATGTAGTTTAAATAAAATCCTTTACTGTATGGATTTTCATACTATGGGGACGGGGTCTGGAGTATG
>QEPC01002494.1:2505954-2532659 GCA_003113815.1 Sphenodon punctatus
CGTCTCCGGCCCGGCCCTGGCCTCCCGCATCCATGCCTTCGTCACCTCGAGGCTGGACTACTGCAATGCGCTCTATGTGGGGCTTCCCTTGTTTGTGGTGTTGGACTCGGGTCTCCATCTGGATCGGCAGGTGGAGGTGGTGGCTAAGACCACCTTCTGCCAGCTGTATCTGGCACGGAGGTTGTGACCATACATTTCCAGCCCTGACCTGGCCACCCTTATTCATGCTTTAATCACCTCGAGGACAAACTACTGCAATGTGCTCTACGTGAGGCTTCCCTTGTTTCTGGTTCGGAGGAGGCAGCTGGTGCAGAATGCGGTGGCCTGTCTCTTTATGGGGACTGGGTGATGGGAGCACATAACACCAGTGCTCCATGCTCTGCACTGACTGCCTACAGCGTACCGAGCCAGATTCAAGGTGTTGGTATTGATCTATAAAGCCCTGCACGGTCTGGGCCCCTCATACCTTGGGGACTGCCTCACCCTCCGTGCCTCAGAGCAAACCCTTTGGTCCACTGGGGGAGCCTTCTTGGAGGTCCCCCAGGTGAGACGGGGAGGCTACAATGGAGAGGGTGTTCTCGGTGACCGGGCTGCGATTTTGGAACGCCCTCCCAGAGGAAGCCTGCCTGGCCCCAGGTCTGTTGGCATTTTGTTGAGCCTGCAAGACCTGGCTGTTCGCCCAGGCGGGAGGAGGGGAGGATTGGGTAGTTGTGGGTATGGGAGATGTGTGGGGGTAGATATGGGGACTACTTAAATTTTTTATGATGATGTTGTTTTTTAAATATTGTTTTATGAATTTTACTGTTAGTGTTATTGTTATTGTAAGCCACCCCAAGATGCTGTAGGTATGAGGGGGCAGCTAAAAAATATTTAGAAATAAATAAATAGTCACCCTTGCTGTGGGGTGGGTAGATGATGGTGATACGGCTTGCATCGATCAGTCCTATGCAGCGTGGAAGCTCTCCCACAAAAAGCCCTCCATTGCCTCCACAGGGTCAGCCAGCTGCACCACCTAGTCCTGCGGCACCCCCACTGCCACTGTGCATCCCTCAACAAGGATTTAGCCCACTGTTCAATCTCCAATGCAAAATTCCTGGGCAACAGAGCAGCAGGAGTCTGGAGTGGTGAGCATTCATCTGGTGATAGCCACACGCTTCTCAGGTGGGATTGGCGACCACATCATCACCATGCTCTGTTTCTACATATTAGGTTTGAAGATCGCTACTATCTGGAGGATGAGGCACCAGGCCAGCATGATGTTAGAAACCCACTCGGCATCTTCTGAAGAGCTTTCCCACCAGTCTGTGCTTCTCTCATTCACCCAGACAAGCCTCTTGGTGGGTACAGACATGCTTAGGACCTTGGAGAGTGAAGCTGTGTCTCCTGAAAGGGGTTCTCCACACGCATCATCTTCAATTGCAGGGCTTCGACTCCCCTCAACACAGTCCATTGTGACCAGAGGAAAGCATGCCTACAGCATCAAAGCAGGAGCCGTATGAAATTTGTGGTGCACCCTAGTACCATGGCCACAGATTGGGCAAGTGCCACCTATCTGTGCCTAGAAATCTCTTTAATCCAACAGTAGCAGGCTGATTGGATCCTTGGATCGCTCACAGGTTCTCCTTATTAGTGGCTATGAAGTTCTGGAGCGCAATAACGAGCACCCTGAAGTTTTCGTGATCCATGGCTGCATTACAGACATCCGTGCAGCCTGAGAGCAGTTGCCAAATGTTATGAAACATTTAAAGCACTGAGAAGCTGCTTAGCTATGATTGGCTGCAAGCCGCATGTGACCATTCCAAGTACTTGCTCATGCTGGACTGCCTCACGGAGTAATAATAGTCCAGAAGAAAGAAACAGCTGGGCTGGCTTCTTCCCATATCTCACTACAGGAAAAGGGGGGTAGGAAGAATGACATTGCTTGAACGAATGTCTGCCTGTTTATTAGGTTTGTCAGGCTAAACCTGTCATGGGGGATAAGTGGGGGCTGCCCACATGCACAAGAACTGCATGGAGGGGCTTCATGTTTATTAGGTTGGATACGCTAGACAGGTAAGGGAACTGCACACACTAGTGAACAGAGACTCCAGTGGGCTATCATCGCATTTATAAACTCGCAGAGTAGTATCACCTACAGGATATACAGGAGTGACTGACTAGAAGAGTAAGGAAGAAAAAATGGGGCATACATGGAACCAGTGCAGATCTCTTATTTAAATCTATCTAATAACCAAGTGGGAAAAACACTGACTTACCTGTTCTCTATATACGTTTCAATGTCATCAAGAAATCTTGGAAATATTTGCCTGCTCTGCATTACCTCATTTGTCTGGAATGAGTCACATGTACATACTTGTGTGCATTTATCAGTGATCATAATTGAAAAAAACCACCTGATTTTAAGTTGTGAAGTTAGTGTTGTGGCATCTCAGCACAGCTGTTTTAGAAAATGTGTTGTTCAAATACCTTTAAGGACACACTTTGCTTATCTAAACTGCAATCTGACATAGTACATTTCAAATGTATAATTCTAACATTCATGAAGTACTGACTAAAATAACAAGAACTGAACTCCTTATGCATCTTACCAGCTAGCTGCCAGTTCCTATTTCCTAAGGAAAGCGTGATTTTTGCAGGAGTTGTATGGTTCTATTAGTATCGTTTGTCATGGTTCGTCTCATATTCACAGCACAACAGTGGGCTTTGGTCTACATTGGCAAGTGGGTCTGAATCTCCTAGACAAGTATTGCACCCCTTGATGATAATTGATGTTGGCTCCCATGGAAATGCTAATTTTGTAGCAGTCACTGTCAATCAGTCGTCCTCAGTTACTGCTTTTGCAGTTCTGTCCAGATCAAATACATGGTGGACACCGTGAAGTCTCTAGTGAGTGATTAGACTGCCTACTGAGGAGAAAGGGGTGTGTGTGTGTTAAATTAGGTCTGAGCAAACAGTTCATCAGAAAATTCATGATCACTTGAACATTATAAGTTCAAATGTTCTGAACTGGGACAGAGCATTTTGGGTGCTGTCAAAAAATCTTAATTGAACCCTTTCTTTATTAGACGTACACAGGCTCTAGGCCTTGTAGTTCAGACACCCTAGGGTCTGGTGCTTTAAGGGGTCCCATGCTGACCATGCCCTACTGCTTGCATAAGTCCCTTTCATTTCAATGGCAGTGGTACTGGCAGTGGAGAATTTAGGCTAAGTCATTCCTTTAATATTTCCTCACAGCTGGGAACATGGCTGCCACTCTATCACATGGTAAAGCAAAGAAGTGTCCCCACTCATTTGAGGATGACTGGTGGCTTCCCAGTTATGGGGAAATTTAAATATCTCATCGAGCCTAGGGAGAAGAATGTTCATGAGCGGTGTGTCCTTGTAGTGCCTGGTAGGGGAGGGGGTGTGAATGTGTGAGTCTGATCCATGAGTCTTTCCTTATGCACCCTCCCTGTATTCTGTAGGATATGGTGTGGAGGGTACATAGGGAGAGACTCACTCCCCTGAGTTTGAGAGAGGGCAGTGGGTGAGAATAGGGTTGGAAGGTTTGAGGGTTAGTCCCAGCCCCTCTGTGGGAAGGAGGAAGGGGCTTGAGCAAGTGGGTGGATGAGATAGGATAGTTGGGAATGGGCAGTAGTTTTCTTAAGCTTACTAGGGCTGTGCATGTGGTCAGGTATTTGCATTTGTATTGGTTGTTTTAGTATTGATCAGGGCTGAAAGTCAACACTTGAAATTACTCTATTTTTATTTTTTTTTACCAAGTATCCCAGTCCTCGACTCAGTTTTGCCAAGTACCAAGCAACCAAAGAATTGAACTTGACACTTGATACTTGGCAACTCCTTGATTGAGGAATGGGGCTACAGGAAGACGGTAACAGGGGCAAGGATTCTTGCTAATTAACCTTTGAAATTACAAGTGTGACTTGTGCTTGTAAATTACAATGGCTAGCTTTCCTCCCCTCCCCAGCCTATCACCTGATAGGCAAAGGGAGGGGCTTGCCCTCCATGCAAGATCATCCCAAATGTTTTCATAGCCTGAAGGGCAAGGGGACTCTGGAAAGACTGGGGAACCAAACATGCATTTGGGGAAAGTGTAATGTGTAAGCCTTTCCTTTCCTAAAGAAATTATTATTTATTTATTTATTTATTTATTAATAAAATTTGTATGTCGTTCCCTCCTGCTAAAAGCATCTCAGGGTGGCTACCAACATGTTAAAAACAAATTAAAACAGATACAATTAAAATTCCACAATAAAAACAATTCACCTCCTACCTAACCCAACCCACGCATCCCATCTCCCCCAGGGAAGGTATGGCAGAACAGCCAGGTCTTACATTGTCTATGGAAAGAGGGGAAGTCGTCGGCCAAACAGACCTCTGGCGGGAGGGAGTTTCATAGCCGCAGCATGGCCACAGAGAACGGCCTCCTCAAGATCAACACCCGAGAAACCCAGGGAACCTTAAGGAGGGGTACCCCCGTCTGACCACAGGGGCCGATCCAGGACCCGGAGAATGAGGCAGTCTTGCAGGTGGTTTGGGCTCAGGCTGTTTAGGGGTTTAAAAGTCAGCACCAACAACTTGAATTGGGCCCGGAAGACTATCGGCAGGCAGTGCAAAGAATGGAACACTGGTATAATGTGCTTGCATCGGCCCGTCCCCATTAGGAAATGAGCCGCCACGTTCTGCACCAGCTGCAGTCTCCATACAAGCACCAAGGGTAGTCCCATGTAGAGTGTATTAATGTAATCCAGTTCAAGGTAAGTAAAGCATGCACGATCATGGCCAGATCAGAGTTCGACACATACGGCCGAAGACAATATACCAGATGTAACTGGCGAAATGCCCCCTTCACCACAGCCACCACCTGGACATCCAAGCGGAGCTGCAGGTCCAGAAGCACGCCCAGAATCCGAACCTGAGATACCAGGGCAGGAAGGACCCCATCAATGATGGGGGCCACAACTACCCCGGCCTTCCCCACAGCCATTACCTCTGTCTTGTCAGGATTTAACTTCAGGCGGCTCACCCTTATCCAATCCACCACAGTGGACAAACACCGGGTAAGCACAGAGACTGTTGGGCCTGAGTCAGATGAAAAAGAGAAATATAGCTGGGTGTCATCAGCATATTGATGACACTGTATGCCAAACTCCCTGATAACCTCCCCCAAAGGCTGCATATACACACTGCACAAGAGAGGGGACAAGACAGAACCATGCGGGACTCCACACATGAGACACCAGGGAGAAGATGAAAAATCAGCCAGGACCACATGCTGGTTTCTCCCAGGCAGGAAAAAGTGGAACCATTCAAGAACGGTCCCACCAATCACTGCCCGGTTCCACAGCCAAGTCACCACAACTCATGATCAATGATATCAAATGCAGCTGAGAGATCTAACAGAATCAACAGGGTTGAATGACCCTGGTCCAGCTCACGGGAGAGGTCGTCGACCAAGGCCACAAGCACAGTCTCCGTGCCATAACCTGGACGAAAGTCACACTGTGAGAGATCGAGAAAATTGACAAGGTCCAGATGCTTCTGCAGTTGCTGAGCCACCACCTGTTCAATAACCTTCCCTAAGAAAGGAAGGTTAGAGACCGGCCCATTATGGCTTTTTGAGCAGGGGCCGTACCACCAACTCCTCGAGACAGCCCGGCACCCGGTCCTCCCCAAGGGAGGCATTGACAATCCCCACCAGCAATGGCTCTAGTGTCACCCAGCTAGCCTTAACCACCCAGGATGGGCATGGATCTAGTTCACAATAAGTGGCTCAAATAGTCCCAAGAGCATTCCCCGCATTCAAGGGCGACACATCCTGAAATGTATCCCACAAAACAGGACAGGATGGGGCTTCTACTGTCTCTGGCTCACCTACTGATAAAAATGTTACGTCAAAACTGTGGTGGATTTGAGCAATTTTATCCGCAAAAAAGTCCGCAAACAAATCACACCGGGCATTTGATGGCTATAAATCCATGCAGAAGGAGGCTGGACTGACCAGCCCTCTCACCACCTGGAAAAGCTCCGCCCGGCGGGACTTGGTGGACGCAATGAGGGCAGCAAAGAAAACTGTGTCCAAAAGGACAAGAAGCTACACTGGTAGGCTCAGTAGGCTATTGTCACCATGTCCAACAGCTTTTCAGAATATGCTGAGTGACCCAAATCCAAAAACCCAGCCCCACTGCCTTTTTGTCAGGGACCTTTGTTGCCTCAGGGAAACTCATTCCCTATTTTCCAGTGGGAGAGGGGAGCTACCCCCTTTCCTCCCCAGTTACCTCCCAGAATCCAACACCATTAATCCTCAAGAAGGAGGCATGTGACACCATGGCCTCTCCTGGCCTCCTGCCCCCCACCCCCATTTGTCCCCTAGACGTGCGAGTGGAGCACAAAGCAGAAGAGTCTGCATGCTGCAGCGTCAGCTACTGTGGAGGGTTTTGCTTTGGAGCTAATCAGCTGAGCATGTTAAGCAAGCTGTGGTTCCTCTCTGTCTCTCTCTCTCTCTCTTCCCATGGGGGTGGTGTTGGAATGGGGGGCAGGGTTATGCAGCTCCACTAACAGATTTTGGAGCCTAACTGGGATATTGAAGGCTCCTGCAGGGATAGGAAGGAGAGGATTAAATTCAGAGCTCCAGCCTCTGCCCACACATAATTAAGGGAATATATAAAGGCAGCCTGTAGAATGATGGGAGGCTAGCTGGAGGGAAAGTCAAATCTTCAGACACAGACAGGCATCCATAATATTGTGCTGATTTAATCCTGGCTTGTTTCTTTGCTATACTCTTATTTGTGCTACAGTAAAGATTGCTTATTACCCTAAGCCCAAGCCCTAAGTACAGGCATCTCTCTCTTCGCTACTTTGGGACCATTCCACTCCCTGCAGCTTCAAACCCCAAATGTCAGAGGGCTGCAAGATCTACAGAGAGTTCATTAGCAGGGCAAGGTCCCAGAGAGCTGAGTATTTTCTGGATCCAACCCCAAAGAACACAGACCCACACAGGATCTGTAACTCCAAGTACCTTTATTCCGGGCAGGGACTGTGTCTATTTTATTCTCTGTAAAGCACCAGGTACATTTCTGGCACTATATATAAATGCTTATAATAATAATATGCAATATGCTTGCAAATAAGGATTTGGATTAGTCCATAATGGGCCATTATGGATTTTTCCATGCCAAACTGCAACAGTGGCAACACACCCATCATGCTTTGGGGTTTTAAAATCTATTAATAAATAAAAGATATTTTTTAGCAGTCTCTCCTAGTGCCTTCACAATGACAGAGCCCCTCCCAGCCTCTCAGGTTTCCACTGTTAGTCTCTTTGCTCTGGCCTCTCCTGGCCAGGTAATGTCCTTAAGTGTTGGGTTCTTATGCGGCTCTGGCTCCTCCTCCTAGCCTCCCCACTTGGAGCTCTCTTTGAGGCTTGGGGCTGGCTCAGCCAAGCCCAGTCCAATTGGCCTCAGTTAGTCACTTACTCAAGTGCTAGATGCCATCCTCCTTTTCGAAAAGCACCTTTACCTTATACTGCTGAACAGGACACAATTCTCACTTATTTGTAGCAACAGCACCTCCCTAGCATACCTATTGAACAGGATAATGGGGATTTTTACACACACCTTAAAGTTCCGGATTTTTCAGTCTTCTGGGTTTACAAGTCCACAAGTAAGTTCCGGATGCATTTTTCACACACACACTGCCCTGAGGCAGTTCCTGGATGCATTCTTCACACACACACTGCCCTAAGGCAGCCTAAAGTAGCCACAGCTGTAGATGTAACAGGCTGTCGTGGAAACCAAGTGACCACAGCTGCCTGGAGCAAAGCAATTTACCAGGAGAACTTTTTACACACAAAAGTTCTGGGAGAAGTTCTACGCAGATGTTCAAAGAGCCGGATGTTTAAAATCTGGGTGAGTGATTTAGACACACAGAAAGTTCAGGATGTAGCAGCAAACATTAGGGGTGGGAATTCTGGTTCTCCCAAGATCCAATATTGCTGGTATTTGGGTGTATCGGCTTAATCCAATAAATCTGATATGTACCCGTACCAGCATGCCGGATTTTTAAAACTGGCCGCAGTACCGGATTTTTTACAATAGCCGCAATGTAAAAAATCCAGTACCTCAGCCAATGTTAAAAATACGGTATGCCGATACCGGTAAATCCGGTACCTGGGAGATCCAATACCAGTACATACGGTATCCGGTATTCTCCCTGGTGTCTCACCCCTAGCAAACATGCAAGAGAAATAGTGTGTAAAAACACCCAGTGTTCAACCAGCGTGCCCCTATTACAAGTTCATACAATAGTTATTATAAAAACTCGATGGGATTTTCTAATAAGGACATCTAAAACCCAGTCTACCCCTGCAGCTAAGCTGCAGTATTTGGAAAGTCTGTGGCTGTGGATTCCATGTAACAAATAACAGATAGTACTTTTGTTGCAAAAATGTTTTCTGCACAAAGTGCATACGTATTGTGGCTCTCTTGCCTCAGAGTAGCCTGTGTATTTGGGGAATTAGCCACCCACGCGACAACTCTATATCCCAGTCACTATTGAAACTGGGTGTTAGCTTAGCTAGTGCTGAGAGCGCTTATCTTAAATTTAGATATGGACCTCCTCTTCACCCCTTGTTGCCCATCTCTTAAAAACCTCCAGTCTAGAACTTCTCCTAGCTCTGTAGGCAGATTCCCAAAATCATAACATAAATGTTAGGCTCCTCTGGCCTTTATGAACATGAAAGAGCCAACTTTATAGTTGCTCTGTAGTCTCAGGGTCTAAGCCTATCTTGAAACACTCATAATAGTCATAGAAGTTCTGAGTATTTCAAAGGGTGAAAATGAATGGCATCCACCATTTATTAACTCACCTCATTCTGGGAATGTGTGTCCATGGTTTAGTTGGACATAGTGTCTTTTAGGAGGGGCCCCACCCAGGAAGGAGATGAGTGGGGCTTTGAGCCAGCTCACTAAGGGTATTTTCAGAAGTGACGCTACCACACTTAGACCCAATACGGGGTAACAGCCACCACCCCACCCCAGGGTAGGCCGATACCAAGAACCTTACCACAATTTGGCCCAAACCATGGTAGTGCTTACCACCAGCTGTTCCCTGCGATTTTGCGAGATCGTAACCAATCATAACTTCTACCATGGTTTGAGGCAAAGCATGGTGAACGGCTGGTGGCCTCTGAACAGAAGTGATGGTGGTTGTGACCCCAAGGTGGGGTTAACTGGTAAAGTGTGGCTAAGCATGGTATTGTCACTTCTGAAAATACCCAGAGCCTCTCCAGCCCTTTCTCCTTGCTGGCTGCTTAGGAAGGAGATTAGCAGGGCAGCTGGCCTGGAAGCAGACTGGAGGGTGATAGCGCTGTTTCCAAGCTGTGAGCATCCATTGACACTCACCTAAATGACCGTCTATTGAGTGTTATCATCACATTTATTAATACCCAAGGATGGCACACTTTGAGGCACTGGTGTGTTACTGACAAACACTACTCTGATGTCCCCATAAGATTAACTTTAGCCAAAGTGGACAACTGCTTTCACCCGGCTGGTTGATCCAAAGACTAAATAATAGGAATCCTTTCCATCCAGATCAAATTGGTTAATCCACACTCTGGAAAGGGGGATCAATCTCAGGAGCAATGAAACTCAGCTGCAGTCAGGATTTCTTGTCCCACAGAGGCCTCCCTTTCTCAGTAGACAAAGGACAGTACGTAGACTGACTGGAAACTCCACCATTGCTTACAGAGGTGGCCCCAAATGTTCAAAAGTTCTCATGGTTCAGAGTAGCCTGAGTATTTTGGGAATTAGCCACCCATGCCAGGCTCCCTTTTGATATTCTGAAGGCACATTTTCAAGCTCTCTCTGTAACCATGATGTCTAGAACTTTTTTTCAAATCAAAGTTGTTATTGTACTGTNCACAATTCTCACTTATTTGTAGCAACAGCACCTCCCTAGCATACCTATTGAACAGGATAATGGGGATTTTTACACACACCTTAAAGTTCCGGATTTTTCAGTCTTCTGGGTTTACAAGTCCACAAGTAAGTTCCGGATGCATTTTTCACACACACACTGCCCTGAGGCAGTTCCTGGATGCATTCTTCACACACACACTGCCCTAAGGCAGCCTAAAGTAGCCACAGCTGTAGATGTAACAGGCTGTCGTGGAAACCAAGTGACCACAGCTGCCTGGAGCAAAGCAATTTACCAGGAGAACTTTTTACACACAAAAGTTCTGGGAGAAGTTCTACGCAGATGTTCAAAGAGCCGGATGTTTAAAATCTGGGTGAGTGATTTAGACACACAGAAAGTTCAGGATGTAGCAGCAAACATTAGGGGTGGGAATTCTGGTTCTCCCAAGATCCAATATTGCTGGTATTTGGGTGTATCGGCTTAATCCAATAAATCTGATATGTACCCGTACCAGCATGCCGGATTTTTAAAACTGGCCGCAGTACCGGATTTTTTACAATAGCCGCAATGTAAAAAATCCAGTACCTCAGCCAATGTTAAAAATACGGTATGCCGATACCGGTAAATCCGGTACCTGGGAGATCCAATACCAGTACATACGGTATCCGGTATTCTCCCTGGTGTCTCACCCCTAGCAAACATGCAAGAGAAATAGTGTGTAAAAACACCCAGTGTTCAACCAGCGTGCCCCTATTACAAGTTCATACAATAGTTATTATAAAAACTCGATGGGATTTTCTAATAAGGACATCTAAAACCCAGTCTACCCCTGCAGCTAAGCTGCAGTGTTTGGAAAGTCTGTGGCTGTGGATTCCATGTAACAAATAACAGATAGTACTTTTGTTGCAAAAATGTTTTCTGCACAAAGTGCATACGTATTGTGGCTCTCTTGCCTCAGAGTAGCCTGTGTATTTGGGGAATTAGCCACCCACGCGACAACTCTATATCCCAGTCACTCTTGAAACTGGGTGTTAGCTTAGCTAGTGCTGAGAGCGCTTATCTTAAATTTAGATATGGACCTCCTCTTCACCCCTTGTTGCCCATCTCTTAAAAACCTCCAGTCTAGAACTTCTCCTAGCTCTGTAGGCAGATTCCCAAAATCATAACATAAATGTTAGGCTCCTCTGGCCTTTATGAACATGTAAGAGCCAACTTTATAGTTGCTCTGTAGTCTCAGGGTCTAAGCCTATCTTGAAACACTCATAATAGTCATAGAAGTTCTGAGTATTTCAAAGGGTGAAAATGAATGGCACACACCATTTATTAACTCACCTCATTCTGGGAATGTGTGTCCATGGTTTAGTTGGACATAGTGTCTTTTAGGAGGGGCCCCACCCAGGAAGGAGATGAGTGGGGCTTTGAGCCAGCTCACTAAGGGTATTTTCAGAAGTGACGCTACCACACTTAGACCCAATACGGGGTAACAGCCACCACCCCACCCCAGGGTAGGCCGATACCCAGAACCTTACCACAATTTGGCCCAAACCATGGTAGTGCTTACCACCAGCTGTTCCCTGCGATTTTGCGAGATCGTAACCAATCATAACTTCTACCATGGTTTGAGGCAAAGCATGGTGAACGGCTGGTGGCCTCTGAACAGAAGTGATGGTGGTTGTGACCCCAAGGTGGGGTTAACTGGTAAAGTGTGGCTAAGCATGGTATTGTCACTTCTGAAAATACCCAGAGCCTCTCCAGCCCTTTCTCCTTGCTGGCTGCTTAGGAAGGAGATTAGCAGGGCAGCTGGCCTGGAAGCAGACTGGAGGGTGATAGCGCTGTTTCCAAGCTGTGAGCATCCATTGACACTCACCTAAATGACCGTCTATTGAGTGTTATCATCACATTTATTAATACCCAAGGATGGCACACTTTGAGGCACTGGTGTGTTACTGACAAACACTACTCTGATGTCCCCATAAGATTAACTTTAGCCAAAGTGGACAACTGCTTTCACCCGGCTGGTTGATCCAAAGACTAAATAATAGGAATCCTTTCCATCCAGATCAAATTGGTTAATCCACACTCTGGAAAGGGGGATCAATCTCAGGAGCAATGAAACTCAGCTGCAGTCAGGATTTCTTGTCCCACAGAGGCCTCCCTTTCTCAGTAGACAAAGGACAGTACGTAGACTGACTGGAAACTCCACCATTGCTTACAGAGGTGGCCCCAAATGTTCAAAAGTTCTCATGGTTCAGAGTAGCCTGAGTATTTTGGGAATTAGCCACCCATGCCAGGCTCCCTTTTGATATTCTGAAGGCACATTTTCAAGCTCTCTCTGTAACCATGATGTCTAGAACTTTTTTTCAAATCAAAGTTGTTATTGTACTGTTATTCCAGCAGCTGTAATTGCCTCAGATACCAAAAATCATGTGACTTGCTATAAAAACCATGAAGTCAGTGAGCCGAGTTATATTTGACTCACCTTTCCAAGCTTACATTGTCAGCTAGGGTTTGAAACAAAAGCTTCGATTCTGATCTCATGGTTTGGCACTAAGACCTTAGTCAGCTGTTCCGTATATTTTGCCCGTGACCCCATTTTCAGGAGTAAATACAATTCTGTGACCCACCCCCCAGAGTGTAACAGTCATGAAAGGTGTAACAAATATTGGACTGCAACCTTATTCACAGGTGATGCGACACTACTTGGGGTCCCAACCAATAGTTTTGGAATTTATGACTTATGATCACAGGCCTATGTCTATGTCATTTATGTGGACCTTTTTTTAACCTGCATGTAGAGCTGAAATGAGTACTGGCAAAAACGGGTATACCCAACAGAAGTACCCAAACTAACCCAACAACATCAGGTACTAATCGGTACCTGGTTTGAGTACCCATGTCCTAGAATTTCAACTTCCAGTACCAATTTTTACCTTTGCATAAATATTTTAACTTCTAATACCTGTTTGTGATTTTCTGTCCCCAAAAGTCAGAATTCGGGTTCTGGAATGTTAACTTCTGGTCCGATTTTTTTAGTTTTCTGTCCCAATATACCAATTGGTAATCAGAAAATTGGAAAATTGTTACTGGAAATTTTTAAATTTTTAAAGTATCTGAGTACCCAATTGGTAATTAAGTAACCAGTCCAGTGGAGGCCCACCCTCAGGGGAGCTGGTTCAGTCCCCCCCTTGGGGCCCCCCAGACTGCACTCAGACCATGCATGACCGGCACACCTAACAAAAAACCTTACTGCTTGGCCGCCAGTGTGCTGTGCTGTGTGTGGCCTCCTGACTCGTAGCCATGATCCTAGCTTCTGAGCATGCATCAGTGGCACCATCCGACGCAGTGGCGGCTGGTAGGTTTTGAGGTTGGTGGGGCAGTAAGAAAGTAAAGCCAGTTGGCCTGCCGGCGGTGAAGCTGCCTGCGGAACCTTATGGCTTTCAGAGCTCTAGGGTGGGGCTTGTCCATTGTAGGCAGAGCCTCCAAAAATCCAGTAACTAGGAATTATCAGTGTTAATGACTGATGGACAGAACATTAGTTAACACTGGGAACTCCTTGCTGCTGAGTAAAATCCTGCCACTTGGAGACAGAGAGAACCCTTCTACTAGTATCTCATCCATTCAGTGGATGGGACTCCTGTAGGATGACTCTCTCTCTCTGTCTGTCCAACAGTGGTAGTGCCATAGTAGGATAAAAAAGACTGATCACATGTTTAACGCATACAAAACCTCAGAGCCACAACAAAACAGCTTTGGTATCATTTTAATCTTCGTGGGTGCAGGAAGAGAAGATTCTTGCTCCAGAGTAGACGGCTTTCCAACGTGGACATTCCACATTAGAGCAATGCTTTATTTTATAATCACTTGATTGCAAAGTATTGAGCACAGAATGGATCTGTATACGCAGCCTTCTTGGATCTTAAGGCTGCCTTTGATTTAGTCGACAGGGGGACCCTGTGGACTAGACTGCAGGATTCCTCTGTCGACCGAAGGTTGCTGTTTTTGATCCATGATCTGTACTCAAATTCCACGTCGAGGACAAGAATAGATCTTCAGGGCCATGTGACCTCACCGATTTGTGCCTGCTCTGGAGTCAGACCAGGCTGCACCCTTGCTCCAATTCTTTTAAATTTTTATTTAAACTCAGTTATTCCTAAAATGGCTACTCCAAATTGCTTTCCTCCAAAACTTGCGAATAGATCAATAGGATGCCTTTGTTATGCTGATGACGTAGTACTGCTGTTGCAGACCCGTGTCGGCTTAATTAGGCAATTAAAAAGTCTTGTTGAATTTTGAGAAATCAGTAAATTAACTCTCAACCACCAGAAATCGGAAATTGTTTTTTTCTCAAATAGAAGGAAAATGTATCTCTGGGCTGTAGGTGTACAGGAGATCCAACAGGTTATAACATTCAAATATCTCAGCATTTTGTTCCATAGGTCACTCGCTTGGAAGGATCAAATCCTTAATATCCTGACTGCAGCTAAAAGACCCACCCGTACCATTTAAAATCTTTTTGCCCAACAAAGCAGACATGCTATAAACTTGCAAGGCGGGGATGATAATAGTAAAATTAGTTCACAAGTCCTGTACAGTGCAGAGCTTTGGGCTCCTTTCATCATGCATGGCCTGAATTCTATACCGACCAAATTTTTGATGGGATTACTGGGAAATCCCAAAGGAACCCCATATGCTGCAACAAGGCTTGAGTTGGACCAAAGGGGCTGGCAGCAGATGGCATTTGAGGCGGCACTTAAACTGTGTGTAAATTGTTTATAGGCCAAGGGTCTGAGATCCTAAAGGAACTCAGTAAGTATGTTTACATCAGCCCATGGCATAGTAAGGTGGAGGCTCACCTTCAAGCAATGGGGCTATCTCGGGAGTACCTAGAGCATAAGCTCCCTGCAGCGCTTATGAGGGAGGTTCTGCAGAGAACAAGGGATATACACAGGCAAACGGAGATTGCTAGGATAAGGGAGTCCCCTCTTATGAGAAACTATGTTCAGTGGGCCCCTCTGCGCGGAAATATGGTTCCATACCTCACTGCATCGATTTCTGCAAATGCTAAGCACTTGATTTACCGGGCAAGAGTCAATACGTTTCCATCCAAGGTTTTGGACGGCCGTTTTTTGAGGTTTCCCTTTTTGGAACGACTCTGTCCTTTTGATTTACTTGAAGTGGAGACCCTAGAACACATGATTCTGCACTGCCACCTTTATGATGGCTTGATGGAGGAACTCTTGGCTCCATACCTGGTACAGATTTCAGGGAGGTCTGGTGGAGCAATTTTGGAATGGATCCTGCATAATCCTGATTTAAAACAAATAAAACTTATAGCAGAACTTAACTCCAGGATATTTTATGGCTGGAGGAGGTTTTTGGAGTATGGAATGCCGTCAGATGAAGAATCTTGTAGTGATTCGTAATAAGGGATATTAATGTTCCTTAGTTGGGATTATATCGCTAATTATACCCCTTATTATCATCAGTGCGCAGGAGAGTTTATTATGTATGGATTATTATGTTTATTATTCATGTGCTATTGTCGGCAGGATAAGATTGGGCATGTGTTAAGTTAAATATATATATATATAATACTTTATTGTTTAGCCTAAGCCATAACAATTTTACATAGTACAAAATAAAAACAATAAAATACAAAATAAAAATTCATACTCTCGTTTACAATCCACACTCTTATTTACACCCACCCTGAGGGTACATAGATCAAAACCCTACCTGACAGCAGTTAGTTTATCCGTAAGTTAAATATATTTGTTTACTCTATATCTAAAAGAACTGGCCGTCCCTGTAGGGCATCAAATCTAAGGTATATTTGATCACCTATTGTTTGTATTTTACTGCCATTAACAGAGGGCTTGTCAGGTATGGGTTATGTACTTTGTGAACTATTTTGACTGGCCAATCTGTCTGGGAAATCTAATTCAATATTTGTCCTAGTGTAGAAGTTTTCGTATTATTATTCTTTTTCTGGGGGTTGTTTGTATGTATTGTTTATATATAGTTTGTGCAATGGCCTCTGCCTATGCAGAATAAAATTTGACTTGACTTGACTTGACTAATCCTCGTTAAACACTGAGCAAAATGATATAAGAAAAACAATGAGTCACCTTAATTTATGCAGGCAGTTTATATTCACATCTTAAAATGTCACTTTCAGCAAAGCTGCACATTCAACCTATTTGCACAAGCCTGTCCACATTCAAAGCCCTGAAAGGCATCCAGGGACCCCCAAAGACAGCAGCAAAACAAATGTGCCACATCATCAAGTGAACAAAACCCACATTCCAACTCCCCCACCATGTCCCCAAGTGTCCCCAGCTCTCCAGTGCCCCCACTCCCCAGTGTGTCCCAAAGTGGCCCCACCATGTCCCCAAGTGGCCCCCACTCCCCCATGTGTCCCCAACTGACCCCACTCACCAGTTAACCTCCCCATCACCTCCATGCACCCCAAACCCCACAGTCCCCAGCACAGTTACCCCAAGCACCCCCTACCTGCACCCCAAACTCCTCCACACACACCCTCCAGCCCCACATCCCCAGTCTCTCTCCACACACACACACCCCACACACAAACCAGAAAAAGCACATGGCGGGCAAGGGGACAAACTTGTTGCTGCAACCTTCACAGAAAAATCCAAACTCAAGCAGCAAAACCATCCATTGTACCTACAGCCTTCCCTCTCCCCAAGGTGGGGAGGGATTGAAGAAGACAAAAGATTAAAAGCACAAGCAAGCAAACAAACAATGCACAGGGCAGGGGATTTTTTTTTCAGAACATACCAGGTATCTGAAAGGATGAGACCTCCTGTTCACTCTCTAGTCTGACTAACTCTGATCTCTTCCCCCTCCCCTCTAGTGAGCCTATTGGGAGGAGCATGGAAGAGTCAGCTCTTTTCCCCCCTCCTCCCACTCTGGCAGAGGAGAGGCCAGGGGGAGGAAATGAAGTGGCAGAGCGTTTTGAAAAAGCACCCAAACATGCCCCCTAAGCCTTGCTGATTGGCTGGGTTTCTCCATAGGAACCCAGGCAAGGAGCACATGGCACCTCCCCCACTCCCTCCCCAATCCCCCAGAAAGCACTGTGTTTCTGTGTTGATGCCCAGCGCATGCTTTCTGAGGGCTTGGGAGACATTCTCTAAGTCCCCGCCTCCCTTTAGCTCTCAGGCCAGTGAGTGGAAAGCTGGAGGGAGGGGGGAGAATCCCAGCATGGAGGAGGATGATTGACTCCCCTCCCCTTCCCCCCCTTGCAGAGTTCTCTCACTGCAGGGTTTGTTTACATATGACTCATCCTGCTCCTCTAGGAGGAGAGTTACAATGTAATCAAAGCCTGAGACAAGCGGGGCAAATTGACCGCACTGCCTCTGGATCAGCTGAGGAGCAGCCTCTTGCTTCCCATCAAGCATGGGCCCATGGGGGGGACCCCTGTGGGACTTGGTGGGCTTGGGGGGGCACCTGCCCCAACGACCTGGGGCAGGGGCCACCCCTGATCCGACACAGGAGGCACAAAGAAGCCACAAACCTTTCCCACAAAATCTCTCAAATATACCCAGGTTAAAACCAGGCAACCCCAAACCTCCCTTTAAAAAAACAAAACAAAGCCACAAGCAATTTTAGCCCCCCCCAAAAAAAAACTTTTAAAAAAAGAAACAAACCAGTTTTAGTAAGAAGGCAGCAGCAGAGATCTACAACCCTTCCCCACTGGAACCCAGTGACTGTGGTGGCCACGCCCCAGCCTGTGATGGGTTGTGTCCTGAGACACATCAGGCCCAAAAGAGCAGCCAAGTATTCTGGCCAGGGCTGACAGCAACCCCGCCTGCAGCATGCCAACACAGCAGACAGGCCAGGCTTGGTCACCTGAGTGTGGGAGAAAGGAACTGAGCTGCTCATGGCTGCCCCCACCTGCTGCACAGATGCAAGGAGTGGGTCTCTGCTGAACCATGACTACTCAGCCCATCACAGGCTGGGGCATGGCCACGACAGTCAATGGGTTCCAATGTAGAAGGGTTGTAGTTCTCTGCTGCTGCCTTCTTACTAAAACTGGTTTGTTTCTGTTTTTCGTTTTGCTTTTTTTTTAAAAGAGGATTTGGGCAACACGATTGCCTGGTGTTCACATGGGCAGATGAGCCCCCTGTGAACTCTGCTGCCCCATGTGCACTGGACTCACTCAGATGGATCTGATTTGCTGTTAATTGTTTTTTTAAAATGTTTTTAAAGAGAGGTTGAGAATTGCTTGCCTGGTTTTTACCTGGGTAGATTGGAGTGGGGAGGGTTGATGTGACTGCTTTGTGCCCCCTGATGCCCCCATGCCCACTGGACACACTGGTTCTGTTGATCTTTGCTGAAACTGTTCATGTCCCCCCCACCCCATTTGTTTGTTTTGTTTGTTTTACAGAGAAGTTTTGGATTGCCTGGTTTTAACCTGGGAAGTTATGGCAGATTTGGGGGAAAGTCTTGTGAGTTCTTTGTGCCCCCTGTGGTACCCATGCACACTGAACTCACTTGGTTCTGTTGTTCTTTGCTAAACTTTTTTTTTTTTAAAGGGAGGTTTGGGGTTTCTTGGTTTTAACCTGGGAAGATTTGACAGATTTGGGGGGAAAGGTTTGTGGCTTCTTTGTGCCCCCTCTTTCCCCCCTGCCCACTGGACTCACTTGGTTCTGTTGTTCTTTGCCAAAACTGTTTATATTATTTTTTTTTTAAAAAGAGGCGTCATGTTTGGGGTTGTCTGGTTTTACCCTGGGCAGCTGTCCCCTTTTCTCTCCCAGAAGCCACTTTGAACATTTGTACAAGTTCTGAGGGCTGCCTGGAAGTTGAGCCTGGGGTACATAAGGGGTCCACTCAATAAAAGGAGGGGGCACATTATGGATCTGTCTTCTATGTTTGTGCACATGCCCTAATCTCTAATCTTCTAAACGGAGGTACTGATTGATTAAAGTGTGTGGGTGTAGGAAGTGAATTCAAAGGCCAGATCCAGGAACTGAGAAAGGGCAAATAAAAAACTGACATGGCCTGCATTTGGCCCTCAGGCCTGAGGTTTTCCACCCCTGTTCTATTCCATTGGTCATGTAAGTGTGAAATTTTAATGCTGGCCCCACATACCGCTGGCCTGGTGCTGCCTACAGTTGGCTGTCCCCACTTACCGCTGACCTGGCCCTGCCTACCATTGCCCCTCCGACCATTGGCCCTGCCCACTGGGATGAAGCAGAAACTCCCTTTTCCTCTCTGCTATTTCATTCCACCATTTTGGAATGGGCCCCTACTTTCTGCAGCTTTTCTGATGGTATTCCGCAAATTCCACCAGCATTCTGCTAATTCAGAAACTGTCGGAACAATCTTCGAAACTGTTGGAACAAACATTGTTCTGCTACTTTGCAGTGCCAATAGAAATTGAAGAAGATCAAAACTGTCAGAACAAACATTGTTCCACTATTTTCACAACTGTTAGAAGTAGCGGAATGAAAGTAGTGGAATGGCGTAAGTAGTGGAATTAAAGTAGTGGAATGAACATCTCTATCGCACGGTGCTGCTCTTTGCGGAAGAGCTTTTTCCATCAGAAAAAGCTACCACAGTGGCTTGCCATTTCAGCCCTACTGCCCCATCAGCCTCAGAACCCACCAGCCACCACTGAGCCCATCAAGTACCCAACGTGGTACTCAGAAATGAGAGCTACCCATGGCTAGCAAATCAGTTACCCCTTTTAACTCTATCTTCATGACAATGAGTTCCACAAAAGACTATACCTATTTATTTATTTATTTACATTTTCATCCCATCCATTTGCTTAAGTTTCAGAGTAGTTTACAATATAATATAGAAACATATGCAAAAATACACAATAAACCCAAATATTAAAATAGTCAAATAAAACAAAGAAAAGACAGATAATATCCCCTAACCCAGAACACCCCAACTCTACTCCTGTCTGCCAAATGCCTGGCCAAANACAATATAATATAGAAACATATGCAAAAATACACAATAAACCCAAATATTAAAATAGTCAAATAAAACAAAGAAAAGACAGATAATATCCCCTAACCCAGAACACCCCAACTCTACTCCTGTCTGCCAAATGCCTGGCCAAATAAAAAAGGTCTTTAATTGTCTCTGGAAGATGAGCAGGCTTGGGCTTAGTTGAACCTTCAATAAGTGAAAATTCCATAATTGTGGGGCAGCCACCAAGAATGCTTCTCTCCATTCCCTTCTTGAGAACAACTGGTGGGAAGATGGTACCTGCAAGAAGGAGTTCCTAGATGACCTCGGAGGCCATGATGGGAAATGAGGGAAGAGGCAGTCTTCCAAATATTTGGGGATCAAGTCTATCTGAGCTTTCTGGCAAGAAGGAGGAAAACAGTAGAAACCCCTTTGTCCAGGCATCTCTCTAATCTATACCTTCCCTCATTCTGGACATGTTTCCTATCCTCTGAAACTCTAAAACAAGCTGTATTACTTTTACAGTAAAACCCTTATCTGGACACCTCTCTAATCTGGACAAAGAACATGTCCCTCAAGGTGTGCAAATATTTCTACTTTCTACCAATAGTCTGTGTTCCATTATTCTTTCTACATACAACCTCTTGACTTTTCCCACATATCTGTGTTCACCAGCAAGGCTAGAACTTTGTACTGGTGTAACCCAGATGCTTTTGCAAGTGTGTTTTTGGCCATTTTTACACAGACGCTTTCCCCCCTCCCCCCTCGGTGTTCGGGCATGTGTGGGGGGGGACGTCCATGTAAAGGGTCGGTGGGGGGGGAGGATGGATGTGCATTCGGTGTTCACCCGAGTGAACACCGAGCGGGATGGGTGGGGGTGCATGCGTGCTCCCACGGAACACCCACCTCCACTCATCACCCACCCACCTCCACCCACAGTGCCCTCCAGAAAACTGGAGGAGGTCCCGTGGGGCACTGGGTGGAGGTGGGTGTTTGTCCGTGTAAGGGGACACACACACCTCCACCCACCATGTCAAAACACCCATCCTCCATCCATCCCTGTCCATGTAAAAAGGGCCTATATAACCAAATGTTTGCCCCATTGAAATTCTGGCCTGTTATAAATCAGTTTACACACAGTGCTTTCACCAGGCATTACNCCCCCCCTTGGGGCCCCCCAGACTGCACTCAGACCATGCATGACCGGCACACCTAACAAAAAACCTTACTGCTTGGCCGCCAGTGTGCTGTGCTGTGTGTGGCCTCCTGACTCGTAGCCATGATCCTAGCTTCTGAGCATGCATCAGTGGCACCATCCGACGCAGTGGCGGCTGGTAGGTTTTGAGGTTGGTGGGGCAGTAAGAAAGTAAAGCCAGTTGGCCTGCCGGCGGTGAAGCTGCCTGCGGAACCTTATGGCTTTCAGAGCTCTAGGGTGGGGCTTGTCCATTGTAGGCAGAGCCTCCAAAAATCCAGTAACTAGGAATTATCAGTGTTAATGACTGATGGACAGAACATTAGTTAACACTGGGAACTCCTTGCTGCTGAGTAAAATCCTGCCACTTGGAGACAGAGAGAACCCTTCTACTAGTATCTCATCCATTCAGTGGATGGGACTCCTGTAGGATGACTCTCTCTCTCTGTCTGTCCAACAGTGGTAGTGCCATAGTAGGATAAAAAAGACTGATCACATGTTTAACGCATACAAAACCTCAGAGCCACAACAAAACAGCTTTGGTATCATTTTAATCTTCGTGGGTGCAGGAAGAGAAGATTCTTGCTCCAGAGTAGACGGCTTTCCAACGTGGACATTCCACATTAGAGCAATGCTTTATTTTATAATCACTTGATTGCAAAGTATTGAGCACAGAATGGATCTGTATACGCAGCCTTCTTGGATCTTAAGGCTGCCTTTGATTTAGTCGACAGGGGGACCCTGTGGACTAGACTGCAGGATTCCTCTGTCGACCGAAGGTTGCTGTTTTTGATCCATGATCTGTACTCAAATTCCACGTCGAGGACAAGAATAGATCTTCAGGGCCATGTGACCTCACCGATTTGTGCCTGCTCTGGAGTCAGACCAGGCTGCACCCTTGCTCCAATTCTTTTAAATTTTTATTTAAACTCAGTTATTCCTAAAATGGCTACTCCAAATTGCTTTCCTCCAAAACTTGCGAATAGATCAATAGGATGCCTTTGTTATNGAGGTCTTGGTGTGAAGGAAAATAATCACCGAGTACCATTCGATGAGTTCTTCTGGTCAGGAAGGAGCAGAACCAGTCAATAACCATAACGCCCACCCTTGCACGGTCCCGCAGGTGCGTCACCAACATCTCATGATCAACGGTATCAAACACCACTGACAGATCTAATCTAATTCAGGTCTAATTCTCGGCGAAAATCGTCAACCAATGACACAAGTGCAGTCAGGCAAAACCCTGACTGCAAGAGATCAAGAAAACCGACAAGATCCAGATGCTCCTGCAACTGCCGGGCCACCACCTGCTCAATAACCTTCCCTAAAAAGGGAAGGTTAGAAAATGGCCGATTTTATTATTATATTATTATTATTATAAGCTTTTTATATAGCGCCAGTGATATACCTGGCACTTTACAGAGAATAAGATAGACATGGTGCCTGCCCGAGTGCTTACAATCTAAAGACTGAGGGAGGGGAGACAGGGAAGGGGAAACAGAGGGAGAGATAACTCACTTCATTATTTCAGAATTTTCCCTGCCCCATCTGATTGGCTATGGTGGAGGAGGCTTTGTCTCCCCTTGCAGCAGTCATGTGGAGAGCCTCCTTGGTGAAATGTCCAAAAGATATTGGGAAATGGTGAAAACAGCAGGAAAGACAGCAAGTTTCCACATTGCTTGAATCTCAGTAAATGCTCCTGGAGGATCCCAGCAGTGATCTTAGTCCTTTTCTGTGCTTTTCTTCAGCTTCTTGAAGTGGTTGCTTCTTCTTTTAAGGCTTGTTCTCTCACAAGGAAAAGTAGTTATTCTGCAGGAATGTTTCCAGAGGAGTTACTCAGTAGCCAGTCCTGCCCTGAACTCTACCTGCATTGAACCACTATAAATCCGTAATGTTCCTTGTAGGCACAATAGTCTTGTCTGTGCAGATTCCATTGTAAGATTAGGGAGGGAAAAAGTTATAACTTGAGGTTTGAATAATGATCTTGTTCTCCCCAACAGTCAGAATCATTGTAGAAAATAAGCAGAGCTACAGCACATTCATCCCTTTAAAAACAAGCTCAATTTTCATATAAATATTCCTAGCCATATAAAAACAAAGATGAGAAACCTACATAAAATATGGTCTAATTAAAGTTGTTTCTCAATAAATCACTTTTACAAAGTGTTCCCATCATGAAACATCAACTATTCTTTAAAGATCTTCATTTCTGAATAGCTCTATTGCTTTGAATCCTGAGTGAACTTCCTCAAATGGAGGAAGAGGAATGAAAAAGATGGAACCTGCCTCTGGACTTAGAAGAGTTCTTCCCAGGAGGTTACTGTGGAACCTGGCACTTGGGTTGACAAGAGTTGTCTGGAACGGATATAGAATAAAGGAACTCTGGGGGCAAGACTTATGAGGGAGAAAGTCTCCACCCTCCCAAACATGAGGGATAAAGCCTCTACCCCATGGATAGGTAGTAAGGGAACTCCAGGTGAGACCTTCCTTTATTAATTATCTTGGAGAACTCAGTGCTGCCTGTTGTGGTCTGGAGCCTGGGCCTGGCCTAAAGATTGTACATTGTAGAAGTCTGGAGACTTAACTGGACTGGGGTTAGTCAGGATATTGGGACCGGAGGAGTTTCTTGCCTGGCATCAGATAGGATCCCGAGACCCTGGAAGTTGTATAGAAGTGTAAATAAACCTACTGAAAGCTAATTCCCACTTGAGACTGTTAATTTGGCCCAAATCCTGACATAACTTACCACCTGACCATGCCAACATGCCCCCCCCCCGGGTTGTAGGTTTTGAAATGAAAAACAAACAACTGGGTATGCTCAGAAGGGCCTGATTGGCCCTTCTGGGCATGCTCAGCCCAAAGATGGCACCAGCAGCATCAGGGCAGTCCATTCTGAGCATGGTCAGAAGTTCTACTTCTGAACTAAAGAACTGAGAAGTTCTTCTTCAAAGAAGTTCTACTTCTTTGTTCACTTAGGCAGTACTAATTAGTACTAAATAATACTGCAAAGTGAATAAGGCATCAAATATGGGAACAGTTTGTACAGCAAAAAATTATTTCCCAGCCCCTAATATGGGCACTATCCAGGCCCAAGGCAAAGCCATGGAGCGTGCTCACCAGACCTTATACTAAGGTAAAGCCACCATCAGGATGAGGAGGGTGGGCAGGTTGCTGCTTCCTCAGATGCAGATGCTCTGAGATTTTTGAGGCTGCCAGGGGCTTTTAACTCGGGGCACCCCTCTGGCTGTCACAGGGGCCAAAACCCCACAAAACCAGGAGAATACCCACAAGTCATCTGATCAGCTGCACCCACCTCCTGCTCTCCCTGTTTCTGGGTGGGGGAAAGCTTGGAACAGCTTCTTCCCCCAAACACCCCAGCAAGACCTCCCACCTCAAGTGGAGGATAGGCATGGGCGAACAGATCNAGTTCAAACTTGTTTCACCATGCCACAATTTTCTGATTTATCTGTTGCCAGAGAAAATAATTTTGTACTTGGAGAAGATTTAAAAAATGCCTGATTGAATACAAGGGAATTTTCTCCTGGGTAATTGATGTGAGGACATTTATGTCAACCAGCAAAGCTTCAGGAAAATTTCACCTGCCCTTTTTTGTGCTTTGGAAACTGCCAAATTAATGGACCCAGAGAAGAGAAAGGAGAGTCTCAACTACTCTCCTTTGATGGCTGCTGAATACTTACAAATATTACTGGCAGTTCATGCATGTCCAGTAGGTATGGATCACACCTGGTTGAAAAATCCAAGATATATTAATAAAAACTTGTAATATTTCACATGATATAAAGTGCAAAAGGAAAATATTTTGTGCTTACTTCATTCAGATCATTTACAAAACAGAGAACCATTGCTAGTTGTCTGTGAACAGCTGTCCTTCGGAGCAACAGCCAACTACCTGATCAACTTAAATGGACCCACCTAGGGGAGAACACAGAGAGAGCCAGCTGGGAAGAGGCACTAGAAAAGCCTGAAACAGGCTCGGGATGGAACTGATTGTTGAGGACTTGTTTTCACAAGTTTTGTTTTCACCCCTGGATTTAAGAACCACCTAACTTACTTTAACCACCCTTGTCTTCCCATGAACAGGGGTTCAAAGTGATGGTAAAGGGGAAGGTATTTGCCTCTTCAAAGAAGTAGAATCAAAGTGAAAAAAGATATTCTCACTGCAAGGAGAGTGAGATTCTTTAGAGGAGGGAGGCAATTACCTTCATTTCTTTGTCCCTGAAACCATTTGCTCTTCCTGATTTTGTGTGTCTCCCTTGCATCATTTCTATCTCAGTGGCTGCTTGTTACTTGAGTTTTGCCTGCTGGAACTTCTCAATCAGGTAAACAAGGAAGGGAAGAACAATTTATCCTCTGGATCCTCCTTCTTGTTGGGATAGAAGTGGATGGAGGTAGTTCCTCCAGAGTAACTCCTCCAGAGAATTACTACCCTTGTGTACAAGAAGAAACCTCACAGAGGAACTACCTGGCTGTTAAGAGAGCACAGAGAAAGACTGGGTGGGAGACACTCACTCAAGACTTATCTTTGAGTTCTTTGCAAATACACTATGTCAAATTAATACTGAATAGTTGTGAGAAAATGGCCCTTTTTACATGAGACACACCCACTCATACCCACACAGGTCTGAGGTATGGACATGAGTAGGTTCCACCCATCTAACTAGAGTGTGTGTGTGTGTGCGCACGCACTCCCGTGAAATATGCATGTACACTCATCTCCACCTATCACCCACCCACGGAGCCAATGGACAAAACAACATCCAGAATAGAGAGGCTTGAATGCGGGGGGGGGAGTGGGAGGGGGGATCAGTGTGAACCTGTGTACACCACCTCCAACGCTGCTCACACTGCTGCACGCACACCCATCCCCCCCACCCCCGCAGCTGCAACCCGTTAAGAAGGGCTATAGACAATAAACAAGGCCCGAGTAGAAAAGGTGGGGGAAAACAAATAGAGAAGTGTGTTTGCTTTTAAAACGAAGGAGACTATAGAATTGCTAACCACCCACACCAAAAAAATCCTTCATTTTGTGATCAAAATGTATGACTTTTTCAAGAAAATCAAGAACTGTTTTGCCAGTGTTATTGGCAATTCTAATTTCCTGACAACCTAGCTGTAACAGGTCCCTGTGAGTCCCTGTAACCTAGCTGTAACAGAGTCCCTGTGAGTGACTGTCCCTTTAACAAGATACACCTCCAGAGTTAAGGGAGGGGTAGCTGGGACTGGGTGTGGCAGAGCCAGTCCGGGTTTAAAAACCTGAGCAAGGTTCAGTGTAGAGGAGGGTGTGTTAGGAGCTGAGAGGGAGCTCTGATTCAGCTATGTCAAGTCACTGGGGTGTAGTTGGAGAGTGCCTGGCCAGGGGAAGTGTTGAAGAAGTGGGATTGTGTGTATATATGTAATGGACTTGATGCAGTGATGTGACTATGTAAATATTTTATTTATTTATTTTATTTTTTATATATTTATAAAATCATTTAATACTCCTCCCCTCCTGCTCCAAGCAGACCAGGGAAGCTTGCAATGTCAAAACACATAAGATAAATAAAACCATAAAACTAACATAGAATGCATTGCAAGAGTCCAATCTCAAGGTAATGAAAGCATGGGTGATGGTGGCCAGGTCACTATG
>QEPC01002494.1:2532759-2555044 GCA_003113815.1 Sphenodon punctatus
CCATTCCACCACAAATATTGTGGGTGCTTTCTCCCAGGGAGGCGGCCTGGGCCAGTGTTCTGGGCCCCCAGCCATCCTTCTCCCATCATCCCCGGGCTGTTGGTGTCATAAATTCCTGCCCCTGCTACTGGGGAGGGGGGCTGCTCTGGACCATGGGTCCCCTTGTCCCCCATGTTTGCATACCTTCCACCGCTGCCATGTAGTACTGCATCCCCCGACTGTCACGGTCCCTCTCTGCAATCGCCCGCTCCAAGGCCTCAATTCGCGCTAGCAACTGTGGGTCATCCCTGCTGGCTCGAGCTTCCTGATGGTACCTGGAAGAATCTTGCACGGGGGCTGGGGGCCCCTCATCCTGAGCCAACTCCTCTGGCTCAGCCTCCTCCCCGGTGCTCTCTTCCTCCTCTTCCAGCCCCACCCAGGGTTCCCTTTGGGGAGCCTTGTGCTAGCTCCCCGCTGCCCGCCACCCTATCACCTCATCTGCAAATCAGGCAGGGAAGCCTACATGGCAGCCACTTCGTCTGAGCCCCCTGTCTTCCTCTTGGGTTGGGGGATCCCCCCCTTCATTTTGTTGGGCCCCAGAATGAGCTTCTGGGGCCAGGGCCCTATTCAAAGCCTCAATTACGGGCCTGGGTACACCTACCCCCGATGGCCCTGGCCTGTTGTCCTGGATGTCTCAGCTCTGTGTAACCCCACTTGGTCCCGCTCCAGGGGGGGAGCATCTCTCCCCCAAACACTGCCACCTCACACGCAGTCAGACGCTCCCATGCTGATCCTCCAGCCACTGGGGGCTGCTGTTCTAGTTCCCTGGGAAGGGGTGATTGGGCACTGCCAGATGGTGTTGCCCTTTTGTCCCTGCCCCCCCTTTGCGCCCCTTTTGGGGCTGCCTTAGTTTTTTTGGTCTTTTGGGCCTGAGCCTCTGCTTCATTCCTGGGGCCCCGTTTGCGCCCCTGCGCCATCCCCGCTTGTCTGCTTCCCAAAGCTCCTCTCTCTTGCCTGCTTCCCAAATACTGCTCCCTCCTTCCGGATCTTCCTCACACAGGCTGCGCTCGAGTCTGCCTCTCTGTACCCAGGACTCGCGTGACCTGCTTCTTTCCCTGCTCCTCCTAGAGTGAGCGGGGAGAGCCTTTGACGCCGCTGATTGCCCCACATGACTGCAGGGGCCAATCAGAGGCTCTAACCCTTTTGCACGGTTTGCAAGGGTTGCCAGGCAACCCCTTGCAAACTGGCCCAGCACGGCAGACTATCCCTGCAGCCGCTGCAAGGTGGCTGCACCATCCTTGTGCTCCCAGGAGAGGGGGAGGGAGTAGATGGGGTGAGACAACCCCCCACCGCCTGAATTTTTGGTGGAGGGTTTTGTCAATCTGGCAGTCACCGTACGTACCCCACATTCTGTTCTTAAAATGTTATTGGCCACACAGCAATACACAGCAAGCAGCTTCCTAAGGAATTTGGACTGGATTGGTTCAAAGTCTGAAGTCTTGTCTATAGCCCAAGCTGACGTCCCATATATGAGTTGAATGATAGTTTTAGCCTCAAATACCCTCAGGGCCAGTGTCACAAGATGTCCCCCTCCATGTCTAAATTTTTTTATTATAGCTGATGCCGACTGATTAGCTTTCTCATTTGCCAAGACCCAGTCGACTGAAACAAGATTCCTAAACATTTATGAAACTTAACTTGTTTTAGATCTTGATCATCCATTCTCCAATGGTAAACTCTTCTGCATCTTGAAAAGAACACCACCTGCAAGGGAATAGGTTAAAATGGAATACAGCAGGAACAAAGACTGAGATCACCACTATAAAAGGTGAAGGGAAGGGTTCAGCCACTTAGGGGATTTTAAGACCCAGAGCTTGAACTTAACCCCGGGGGTGGGGGTTGTTTGTCGGGTGCAGCATCACTATGTAGGATATCAGTATCCCTAGGGATGTCAGAACCAGCACTTCTACCTTGGGACCCACCTAATCCCAACAGTTGGAAAAATGAAGAGCCGACAAGGAGGTGGAACCCCCATGGATAGGGAAAAGCACTGGACCAGGAAAGGAGGGACTGCTTTTTGACATTAAATGGATGGGAGCCAGGTGAGTGACACTACTCCTCCATGCCTTGGATGCCGCATTGGGAGCGGAGTCCTGACACGGTCAGTGTCTTTGGAGCCTGCAGGCTCTGGTTTGAATCCAAGAGATCCTGACAACTGCTCATGGCAGTGGCATGCATTGGGGAGTGCTGCCCCTTTAGGGGCATGGGCATGCTGCTCGGGGTTGCGGGCATGGGGAGTCTCCTTCTGAGGGGGGGTCCCCCGCCTTCCTCCAATACGGGGGGGCCTCTATGGGGGCCAAGAAGCCTCTGGTGGTTCAGTAGATGGGAACCCACCCTTGAGGCCTGTTCTGGGTGCTTGGCATCGTCGTGCCCCGGGGAACTGCCCAGGATTGGCAGGGGGAGTCCCCAGCCATGGGGTAGCCTTACATTGGTGGCTAGAGTTTACTGGGGAGGTTGTGGGGTCTCTAGTTCCCCCCCCTCTGGGGACAAGAGGTCACCATTGTTATGTGGTGCAGTGGCAGGAAAGTCACCCCTTGAGTACTGTGCTAGGACTCATGCCATTGTCCTGTGCCATTGCCTCATCAGATACACCTCCATAAATCATAAGATCCATGGGATTTCCAAGGGTCATGAATTTTCCCCAAGAACTGATGACTGTTTGAGAAAGGAACTGTAGGAATCATAGATCTCATCAGCAAATCCCTGCCTATCCAAGGTGGACGTTGGTCAGTTGCCACAGTTTCAGAGCACAGGTGAGCTAAAGTGCAGGTGACATCCCCTCCTGGCCAATCCATGGGACCCAAGTGGATGCCAAGAGAGTGTGGGACATGGCCATATTGTAAGCCTGCCATCAAGCAGTGGCTGGGCAACGGGTGGTAGTCTGGTTCTCCCTCCCCCTGGTACCGGGGCTTGGCATGGAACCTGATCAAAGAGAGTCATTGCACTCTTTCTGGAAGACAAGATGCAGTGTCAGGGTCAGATGGGGCACTCAACCCACAGTCAATTGATAGCAAAAAGAAAAGAAAAAAAGGAAGAAAAAGGCCCCCAGCTGCGAATTCAGTGCACTCCCCCCCCACAACCAAAGGCATCTGGGTGGCTCGTAGCAGCCTCCAATTTATGGCTATGGAGGGGACTAGTGGAGGCACGTGAACACCCCATGTGTCTGTAGCTGGGGCCAGGTGATCTCCACCACCAGGGGAAGGATATCCATTGTGTCAGCCCCCAGTGGGGAGCACTGCAGGAAATTCATGGTCTATTCCATTCTACTCCCTAATAAACCCAGTGGGAGGTGTGGGTAGGAATCCCCATATTTACCCAAATAGTTAGAGATCACCTTGCAGCAGGGGTCTATGTTTTGGGATGCTTTTAGTGACTTAACTCCACTGGAATGACTGGTAATGGGGCATCGTGGGGCTTGACCTTCCAGTGACCTTGCCCTTAATTGTAACAGTCTACCAGGGATCAGGAGCTTTTAAAACATGAGGGGGGATGGCACTTAGGCAGCAGGGAGTGCTCCCCCTCCCCCACCAGTAGTCACACTTCCCCTCCCCTTCCCCTACTGAGCCAGTATGGCATCTGTTTGTCCAAATAATATTCCATCATTATACTGCCCCTGCCAGGTGTTAGCAAACGGAGTGTCATGCCTGCTGTGCCCCAAGTGTAGCATTCAGTTGGTGGAATCTGGAGTCACTCTGCCCTCTAGGTGTCAAACCATGTCCCCTCGACCTGACTTAGTCTAGCAAATAGGTCCTGGATACCAGAGCAGGTTGTCTGGGGATACTGAGTTCCAGTCAAGAATGGCTTTGACATGGGTCATTCCCCCACCCCTGGGCGCAGCGGGTTACTATCACACTCACACTTGTCGTTTGGAAGGAGCTAGGTCAGTGGCATTGCTACAAGCTAAGTTGTGGCCGTGGTTCATGGAAGCCAGTGTCCACCCCCTGAAAAGGGTTCTGCCCTTCCACCCCCTCATCCCAGTATATTAGCCTGGAGCAGAGATAGGGTATGAGCCAGGATGAGTGGCGTCTTGGTTCTGACCCACCCCTTCCTCCTTTGTTTCAGTAGCACTGGACTTCCTCCCCCCCCCTCCTGCTGTTTGCTAAAGCCTGCATTTTGTTTTTATTTCCTTTAGTGCAACAATTTAGTTCTTCCCCTGGGGATCAGGGCAAGTGAAGAGTTCACAATTTGGCTGGGGTAACCCCCCCCCCTTTTTAGAATGAAACACAAGGGGCCTCCTCCCCTTTCAGAAGATAGGCCACCGGAAGGGCAATGTGGCTGGGTCCAGCCCAGCAGTTTAGGAGCCTGAGCCAATGGGCAGATCCCAGCACAACTGTCATACCTCCATATTTCGCCCAGTAACCTCGATTGCTCCATTCTTGCTTGCAGGTCTATCAGGGATGACTATCTATCAAGGATGGCTGGTCTTTTTTGATGACTGGGAAGACATAATGGCAGATCTGGCCTGGCCTACACGTGACAGCGAAAGCTGGTGCAGGGGCATGATGGGAATTGTGGAACAATTCGTGTCTGACCCTAGTAGTGATCTGGGGAAAGAATGATTTCCATAAGAACTGACATTTGATTGTAATGATTTAAATGGACATGCTGTAGTATTGAAGGTTTTCCTTCATACTGTTTTAAAAGGTAAACAAATGAGGCTATCAAAGCAATGGTTGATGGGAAGGGCAGAAGGACTGTGTGAACAGAACGTTAGCAGTGGCATTCAGGCAAGTGCACCACAAGAGAGGCTTATATTGGGTTCCCCAGACAGGGATATGTTATTGGCGAGCTACAAGGTGAGGACTGTAGCACACAACGTTACCAGTTTGTTGGGAAGTCTAGGGGGTAATTAGCTTAAGTGGGGGTTGGAGCCGTCCGAGCTAACTTTGACAGCTCCTTAGTGATGGGGGTCCAGTACTGTTATGTAGTTATTTTGTACAGAGTTACATAGTACACCAGAAGTCCTCTCCTTAAGAGATGGGGAAATGATACCTGGTGCACTTGCAGGTACAGCAAGCACTGGGGTCGCGTCCCTGGGAGGGATGAAGATTGAGGCAGCAAGGGGGGGGGGCAGAGGTGTCCCCTAGGCCTTTCAGGCACCCAACTCTTTACTCCTATCCTTAATGGACCACCTCCCTTGCCCACATCGTACGGCATGGGCTGGAAGGGAAGGCTCGGTTTTCTGACAAATTGGAGGGTGGTACTTGAGGGCACATAAAGGTCAGTTCCCCTGGACATTTCTGCTTAACTTGTTTAATGCTTGTTGTACTGGACCCTAATTGGTGTTGGCAATTACCCCACCTAGCTCATTGATTTGGAATAAAGAATATGGCCTTTAAAAAACCATATAACTGTTGTCCTTGTCTCATTCCGGGATGCTCCAATAAAGAATTGAAGTCTTATATACCCAAGCATTTGCATCTGTCACCTTTTTCTGAGATGCGAGGACAATGTGAAAGGTTGCAAATTGCTTTTGCACTCAAAGGGGCTGATCCATTCCTTGCACGCACACTGCGCTCAGCATGTGTGCAACATGGGCACAGCATGCACACGGCATGTTAAAGGCATACACTTACACTCCATGCACAGACATTTGCACAAGGTGTCTGCACGGAACATGCACAAAGCTTGGATCGAGACCCTTATTTTTGTCTTGTATTTGGTTCATAGTTTGCATCTACTGTGAAGAATTTTAACAATAGAAAATTGAAACCAATGTTAACATTTTAAGTATGGCTGAAACTAATATTTGGTGTGAATACTGAATTCAGTGAACTTGTCTGTTTAAACTAAGCAAATACACACTTAAAGTATTCACTTTCCATATCATTTGTGGTGCTGAATATTTATTTTGATTACTTTGTGTTTCATTAATTTTGTTGATAAGGTACTGTTTTTATTTTTTCAATAGCTTTGATATTTTAGTTTTTGGTATTTTATTTACTTTGGCAGTACATCCATAATAAACAAAATGCCAAATACCAAAAATATCTAAGTAATCATAATTCATCAAATTTGACTGTTTCACATTCGTTAATAGAAACCAAATTCCAAGATTTAATTTAATTTGATAGATTTTGTACATGAAATCCATTTATGCTTTTCCTTCAGTTCTTTGTATACTTCAATATTGGATACTTTGTTCACCTCTTTAACTACATCAGTGGTTCTGAAATGAAGAGTGTGGAAGTTATCCAGGAAGGGGAGGGGATATGAGAAGGAAAACTGCTGCCAGATCCCTAGTTCCACTCTGAGGTATGGGGAATTTCCAAAATGGTAGGCTAGCAAGGGGGAGAGTGAGAGGATAAAGGGGGAGAGGCATGGGTGTAGCTAGGTTGGAATGGGCTCTGGTGCAGAAAATTGAATCTCTCTCTCACACACACACGTCTTCCTATGTAGCAAGAATATAGCTATACTAGAGAGTGCTGGCTCCCTCAAGCTTGTGGGTCCCAGTGCAGCGGCACCACCTATAACTATTATAGCTACGCCCTTGTGGCAATGTCAAGGAGGAGAAAGGTATATGCATATGATGATATCCATATGATGGAATAGAGATGGGTGCTCAGGTCCTTCAGATGAGAGGAAGGGGCCACATGTAAAATGTTTGAGAACCACTGCAATACATTATTCAGAGAATTGGGGGGATTCGATAATTTGTCAATTAGTTTTTTGTTTTTGTTTTTTTAAATTAATGTGAATTTGAGTTTGGCCATCGATGTGATGTAATGCAGGAAAAATCACAACAAATACTGCACAACAAATACTGGAAAAGAAAATGAATAAAATAAATTAAGAAAAACAATGCTCTGAATGTACTATCAAAGTTTCAAACAACCAAAGTGACAAAATACTGAACTGACTGAGTGACTAATTTTGCAATGGTACCAAATATGAGGGTCAACAATTGTCAGAAAATTAATATTTGAATTGTATTTGCAAATTTCAAAAAGATTATTCATTCCAGCCCCAATAAAAGTAAGATTTTATACAGAAAAATCTAGGCACACTAAAATACAACAAATAACAGCCAATAATAAGTACATATAATGATTTCAAAGTGATAGTTCTAAAGAAAAATTCTGGAAGCAGTTTATTATTAACAAATTGGTCTTCTGGAAAAGCAAAAATTATGGCTTCATAATTAGAAAGTAGCCTCCTTCAGTATGGTGCCTGAAAATATTAGGGGTTTTTTCTTCTTCTTCTTCTTCTTCTTTTTTTTAAGAGAAAGAAATGTGATGACATCTTAAACTGATGCTATTCTTTGCAAAGTGATTAGAAAAGAACAACTGTTGTAGTGTGGAATAGACTGATGAAAAGGAATGGTTTCCAAGATTATGGAACAGTTCTGATTTACTGAATTCATTAGGTAGTCAAAAGCAGACTCTAATAGCTATATTTTATTGTTCTACTGCTTTCTGCTTTAAAACTATTATATGAAATAACTCCTTCCCAAAGAGTGCATTGTACATTCCTCCTACGTACACATGCACACACACAAGACTTCCATTGTTATAAGAGTGGCTTTTTAAAGTGATTGCTGGCACTACACCCACAAGGCCAGCAGAAAGAAAATCAGCAATACAAGAAAATGAGAATGAGACTGAGACCTGAACTGTTTGCATTTCAGTCTCCCCCCTTAGGCAAAACATACATTTGTCACTGTTATCTTTGACTCTGACAGAGTTTAGAATTTTGTAGCGTTAGACCAATTAAAGGGCTGATCCACACAGGGAAACTATTGGATTTCACATCCAGATTCCACACTGGAAAACGTAGGGCTAGCGAATATGGAAATGAGTTAGGCACTTTTCTGTTACTTTTATCATAAATGGTGCTCATGTTTTCCTCTTGGCAAAAATACTCCTAAAATTAATTCTCTAGTGAAGATAATTCAGAAAGACACGGTACGGTGTGTGTGTGTGTGTGTGTGTGTGTGTGTGATTGGGAAGCAAGGATACACTAGCTGTTCATTTATATTTTGCTTTTTAATTAATTAGTGTCATCTAGGCTCCCATTAGTATGTGGATTTGCAGTACTAATTCCTATTACTGGTAACAGGATTTGTTCTTATAACAAAACAGCAAATATAACGTTGTAGCTGCAGCAAGGAATGTTTGTCAGGACCATGCAGAATATAATATACTAGGCCCCGACGGCCAAAAATTCAGCTGGTTATTTTGAAACACTATGTGATATTTTAAATATCTGTAATAGCTGGAAGTGGGAAGTAATTAAAGGCCTAATAAATCTTGTGAGGTGAGTACAATCTTTACCTTCCCCTCATAGCACTTGGTATAACACAGCCATGTTCTCTTTTGCTCAGAGCAGCTGTAATGATTCTGAACATTCTGTGACATCACAGTAACTCAACCAATTGCTGCACTGATTTGGGAAAGTGGGTCTCTGTAGACACACACATTATGTTGATAATCCATGCAAAGAGACAATTCTTGCAGAACCTCAAAAACAATTTCTACTTTTTACAGCTCTGTAGAAAGAAAAAGAACACCTTTGCTTGTGAAGCAGCAGTTGGTTGCATGGTCTCCAAAACACACAGTTTGCCTGATTTGAGGGAAATGAATCTGCTCTTTTTAAACCAGTCTTTCTGTACACTGCTTCTAGCTTCAACATTAGCATCTAAAGTAGGGCTAAATCAACTAGTGAAAAAACTACTTGTGAACAACCTGAGTTCTGAGGACCCTCAGTGAATACTCACAAGTAGTTTCTGAGCCTGTTTCCAAATGTGGGGACCACAGGGAGCTGGGGGAATTATTTATTTATTTTAATTGTTTTCCTACCCTGCCCCTCCTGCCACAGGAAGCTCGAGGTGGCTTACAATAGTGACTATATAAAACCACAATAAAGCTAAAATCATATTAAAACAATAATCTATTAAAACCATTCATAAAAGGAGGACAAAAATAACCCACAAAACCCCATCACCCACCCGATCCAACCCCCATCTGAACCCCCCTAGACCAGGACCAGGAATGGGCCAGACAAGGGGCGGTAGTAGGGTCTGGGGGTTAGAGTACTCACCCTCTGGAGGGACTCCAGCAATGCTTGGCTTCCTCTGGAAACGCCTCGGTACATTTGGGAAAAAAATAAATAAAACTGGGCATGCTCAGGCCCATTCTGAGCATTCTCAGACCTTTCCAAGATGGCGCCTGCAGCATGCTGATGCTGCCAATGCCATCTTGGAAAGGTCTGAGCAGGCTCAGCCTCGGAATGGGCCATTCAGCCCTTCCGAGCATGCCAAGCTTTTTTTAAAAAATAAATAAATAACCCGGTGTGGAGGAAGCCATGCATTGATGGAGCCCTTCCAGAGGGTGAGTACTCTATTCCTCAGCACTTGCGAGGCCCCCACCCATGAGTCCCCACTAGGCTGCCACCAGCCTATTCTCTCCCTGATCAGCAGGGGCCTGGGAAGGGGGAACAGGAACTTAGTGGAGGCCTCCAACCCCTTTCCCTGTATTCCGCTGAGGATTTTCTAAAATTTTGGGGACCTTTTCTTGAAACTTTGGAACTTGGAAAACCGAGTCAAGTACCGCAAAACTTGGGGTTTTCCAGGGAAAACCAAGGGCAGATTTTCATCACTAATCTAGACTTGCCTTTGAATACCTTGAATACAAAAGTAAATATTGCATATGCATTTGTTTAAAAATGATTAATTAAGAACCACAGGTGCACATGTATCTTCTGAGATCTAGTTGCTTCACAAGATAGGCCATCTTTCCGTGAGAGGCTATCACACAGGTCCACCAAGCGGATCTGTTTAAGAGAAGTTACATTATATGCTTTTTGAATCCTCCTCATCAGTACAAAATCTTCCCATTCCATTGCTCCTGTTTTTATATTTAATCTATCTTGGCATTACAATATTAATACTCTAAATTATACCTGTTTGTCTGAAAGCTCATAATGAAGCCTTCTAAACATTAGATTACCTGAACACATTGAAGCCAACAACGTCACTCCCATCACCTTTAATAGAAATGAGCTACGAGAAGATGAAAGGTAGGTTTCCAGTAACCTGACAGGGGGATGCTTTATGGCAAGGAGAGGAGGAGGATCTGGGGTCTGATTGGTGGTGGCAAAAGAAGCAGCATTTCAACTCTGAACACTTCTCTGCCTGTGGAATTTCACAAGTACCTTGCTATGTTGTATAATATTGCCATTATACAATGACAATGATAAAACTATTTATTAACAAACAGTTCTATTGCTTTTCATTTCTCAAAGGAATAAAAATCAGCTAATTTAAGGGCTAACAATTCCAGCGTGATACAAGCCCAACTTTTTGATAACATTATAAATTACTACATTTACCCAGTTTAAAAAAAATTAGTCTCTCATCCACTAAGATGGAGTAAACTCATAGGAGAGGCCGCTGACAGAGAACAATGCTGTTATGACTAGAAGTGCTCTACACATGATAAGTAGCAATAGTAGAAAAACATAGTGGCCACCAGAAAAAGAGTGTATCACACTGGTCAGGACTGGACCATTCCCATCCTGACAAACCCCCGCAGCCTTGAAATACCAGCACTGTGCCCCACACTCCTTGTCCATCAAGGATCATCACTCCATGTCAATTTCAAGCCAGGAAGTCTTGAAAGCCTTTGATACAGCCAAGGGACACAGGGGCTGCTGCTACTCCACCACGGGGTTCCCTCCAACAGTTCATGGAGGGCAGCCCAAGGCATGTGCCTGCTGCTCTATCAGATGACTGGTGGCATCAGCGGCTTCCTCTGGAGGCCTGACCTTTGTCAGTACCCTGGCCTGGTCCACGGTGCTGGTGGATCTGTATGCAGGTAGGGCTGCTGGGGGCCTTTGACACAGGAAGTGGATCCATGGGAGCCCATTGTCCTGAATTGTCCTGCAAGGCAGGCCCCTAGATAATGCGAGTGATGTCACAGGTGGTAGACCCTGCCCAATCCATATCTGGTGGATGCCGGTATTCAGACAGGTGGTGTGTCCGGGGCAAAGGGGGAGAAAGTAGGGCACTATCTTGTGTGATAACACCCTCAGTCTCTCCCTCATCCCCATTTTATTTGAAATGACAGCACTGTCCCTAGTATTGGTTTCATCAAAATCCATTCCCAAGCCAGGGGGTCCATCAGGCTGGTATGTTCAGGGATATCCATAGGACCCTAAAGTGCACAAGGGAGTGCTGTGGCCAGCAGCACACCCAACCATCTTAAACTTCATCAGCCCAATAGATCAGGTTCCAGCAAAGTTTTCTACTACCAGGAGCCACATCCACTTACCACAATGGGCTCAAAGCCAAATGTGGCTATAGTTTGCCCATTTCTTCCATAGCATGTGAGACCTAGCAGGACCCAAACCCACAACCTTTAAGGATGTAGTCAAGCATCTCAGCCACTCAGGTAGCATGCCTGACTGCTTTTATATAGATATATACCTGTCTTGAATTTGTTGAGCTTATAACTGAGTTTTAACTTTTCACAAACCTGAGGAAGGGCCCTGTGTGGACTAAATGTTTGCATACTCTCACTAACAGAAGTTGGTTTAATAAAATTATTGTTGGATCTACTTTGTCTCCCTCTAACTTGGAATATTTTGTCCCTTGGGTTGGGCTCTACCCCTCAGAGCTCTGCACTCACACAAGCCCCACTGAAATGACCGGGCTTGCACCAGTGCAGTTCTTTGAGAATTTAAGTGTTTGGTGCTGAGGAATCTATCTGTGATCCTGCAAAGCACTTAAAGCAGTATTTAACATGGTATTGCCGCACTGAAATAAATGGTCCTAATGTGAATGGGTGAAATGTTCAACAAATGTTTGAAGTATCTGTGGGTGTTTTCATATGTGACAGCGCTCGGGTGCTTCCACGGACTTATCTGGTCTGGAGAAGACAACCACCATCACCAGGACTAGGCTGGGACCCCAAAGTAATGTAATTCTTCCAGTATCACCAATATGCAGATGACATGCAACTCTATCTCTCCACTCCCATGTTCTCCCCCTCCATCCAGTCTTGTATCACTTACTGCCTCTTTGACATCTCTGCTTGGATGTCTTGCCGCCGACTCATGCTTAATATGACCAAGACCGAACTCCTCATCTTCCCCCCAAAATGTTCTCCTCCTATTTATTTATTTATTTAAATTGATTAGCCTGTCCTTCCCGCCAAAAGCGGCTCAGGGAGACTTACAGTATTAAAATACAAATGTAAAAGAAACCCAAAATACAAAAACACAAAACACCCCATAACTCAACCCCCCAATTTCCATTGAGGGAGTTACCAACTATGATTAATTCATAGTCTGGAATTAATCTTTTACTCCTCCCTCTCCTTTACACCTCAGATCCAGACTGTTCCTAAATGCTGTTTCTTCTCTCTATAAAAATATTCCTGAAATCAGGATGTGCCTTACTGTTGCCACTGCCAAAAACCTAGTCCATGCCCTAGTTATCTCTCACCTTGACTACTGCAACTTCTTGGGTAGAGTTGGGATCATCAGCATATTTGTGATACTGCACCCCACACTGTCCCATGGCATCCCAAAGCGACTGCATATACACATTGAACAGGAGAGGGGACAAGATTTATTTATTTATTTATTTGTTCTTTGCTAGCCCTGTTTTATATGATATATTTTATATGTAATATTTTAAAAGGAATTTTATTGTTTTAGAATTGTTGGAAGCCGCCCCGAGCTGCGTTGCAGGAGGGGGCGGGGTATAAATCTGAAAAAATAAATAAATAAATAAATAAAGATGGAACCTTGCAGGACACAACACGTGAGGTCTTGGGGTGACAAAGAGCAATCCCTGAGGACCACACGCTGAGTTCTTCCGGCCAGGAAAGAGTAGAACCAGTCAAGAATGATCCCGCCAACCCCAGCTCAGTCTTGCAGGCAAGTCACCTGAGTCATCATGGTCAATGGTATCAAAAGCAGCTGACAAGTCTAACAGAATTAGCAGGGTTGAATGACTTTAGTCCAATTCATGGCGGAGGTTGTTGACCAAAGCCACAAGTGTGGTCTCAGTGCCATAGCCTGGAAAAAAAAGCCCTACATGGCCTTTAAAGTCCTACACAGCCTGGGTCCCACTTATCTGATGGACCACCTCATTGCCTGAGTCCCTGGGCAGCCCCACAGTCATCCAGGAGCGCCCTCCTGGAGGTCCTGCATTATCAGTGGGTCTGAATGGACAGGTGGGCATTCTCAGAGGCTGCACCATCATTGTGGAATGCTCTTCCATCAGAGATCTGCCTTAGCCCTGATCTTCTCACTTTCTGTCAACAGTGTAAAACATGGCAATTCTGCCAGGCATTTGGTGGAGGGGAAGGAGGGGCGGGTTAGTTGGGGCGGGTAGTTGTTTAGTTGCAGACTGGGTTGTGTTGATTTTTATGTTTTATATTATTGATCATTTATATTGTTGCTTTACTGTTTTATATTGTTCACCACCCCAAGTCACCACTGACGAGAGGGGGCAGGTTATAAATAAATAAAATAAATAAATAAATAAATATATATTTTAAAATAGTTGGATGGTCGGATCACGTTCATGGTGGTGTCTAGTCTGGGCTATGAGTTGGACACTATACAGAGTTACAGCCTGGGCTACCTGCCAGAACAGCTTGGACCTGGCACCCCAGAAATAGATGTGAATCAAGAATGCTGCACATTCTCATGAGAATCTTGTGAGATTCTCGCAACCCCAGCAAGATCTCATGAGATATTAGGGTTTCTGAGAATCTTTCATGATTCTAGAAATTCCCCCAAATGCCCCATGCGTGTGCAATATGGCCACCACAGCCATTCCGAACATGTGCAGCCCCTGGCAGCCATTTTACACATGTGCAGAGTATTTTTGGAGATTTCTCTAAAACCATGCTGTGCATGTGCAAAATGGCTGCTACAGCCATTCTGCACATGCACACCCCCTGGAGACCATTTTGCTCATGTGCAGAACATTTGGGGGCGCTCAAGTATCTCACGAGAGAGTCTTGACCTGGAAAATCTTGCTGGGCCATTTTTAAACAGACCGCTACTGGTGTGTGGGTGTGTGGGTTGGGGGGGGGCAGTCTGTGTACAACTGGTGGAGTTCCACTGCAGAGGCTGTGCGTGTGGGGAGGGCACAGATGGGTGTACACCCACCTCCATGCACAGAGCAACCTGCCTTTTCGCTAATTGCTCCATGAGTGGGGGGTGAGTGGAGGTGTTGGAGATGCTTGGGTCATGGGACCAACTAAGCACCTCCATATTTAAACAAGATGCTCCCCCATGTGGATGCTGGGTGTTCATGCATGGGAGCATCTCATTTAAAAACAGCCTAAGAAACACATTCTCAGTGAGATTTTCACGGTTGTCGAAATTTCATTTGACCCCTGCCGTGGAACTGACATGATGGTGGCCCTCAGCAAAAAGCACGGTTAAACATGGTAATGCGGGTCACTGTCACATCTAAAAATACCCTGTGTCTCTTCTTATTTTTAGTTCAAAAAGGACATTCTTACCCATTTAGAGATTAAACAGGTACTTGATTTGGCACTCGTGGGCAATACCCCCATTTTCAGGTACAGTTATGGGGTACCTGAATCCATATCTGAATACTGTTTGAGTACTCAAAAAATTGAAATACCAAGAACCAATTATCGAAAAAACATGAAGTTGGGGGTGGGGGATATATTTTGTTATGCTGGTTGTCAGTATATTGATATTCAGTTGTTGGTATTTTGGCTCCCTCATTGAAAACGAGTTCTGTTACCAAAAATACCCAAAATATTTGGTTCCATTTGGGTACCTGAAATTCAATGGGTATATCAGAGTACTTGCTTTAGTTCTACCGTAGATTTTTTAAAATGGAAAAGATCGTCTACATCACTAAAGGGGAAACCTCTATCATTAAAAACAATGGGAGCTCAGCCTTTGACTTCAGTGGATGGCAGCTTGCACCCCAAGTCTATTTTCTTGTCAGTGCAGTATTACTTTGTGTGGCTTTTAATACCGTTAGCATATTTTTCCTTATATTCTTGCAAAACCTTAATCTAGTGTATGAAAGTTTAAGTACCTGGTTGGAGCTGCAGTGGCTATAGCATATTTGTTACCCATGGGTAACAACCAGATTTCCTGACAGGGTGCTCAGCTCCCCATCAAGTACCCGGTGCCCAAAAATGCATGTATTACTGGGGTGTACCACGAAGTTAAGAACATAAGAACATAAGAAGTGCCATACTAGGTCAGACCAATGGTCCATCTAGCCCAGCATCTTGTCTCTGACAGTAGTCAATCACAGTGGCTTGGGAGAAGTACCCAACAGGTCACAATGAGGGATCCAGTGAAAAAATATTTTATTTTATTTGTTTAAAACTTGCCATCCATGAGTTTCATGGAGTGTCCCCTAGTTCTAGTACTAGCTGAAAGGGTAAGTAACTGCTTCTTGTTTATTATTTCCACCCCACTCATGATTTTATAGACCTCTATCATATCGCCTCTCAGTCGTCTCTTCTCCAAACCGAAGAGCCCCAACCTACCAAGCCTCTCCTAATACAGGAGCCCTTCCATGCCCTTGATCATTTTTTTTGCCCTTCTCTTTACCTTTTACAGTTCAGCTATGTCTTTTTTGAGATGCGGCGACCAGAACTGCACAGTATTTGAGGTGCAGTCGTACCATTGATTTGTATGGAGGCATTATGACATCTTCCGTTTTATTCTTTATCCCCTTCCGAATAATTCCTAACATTCTGTTTTGTTTTTTCACTGCTGCTGCGCACTGCGCTGTGGATTTCTTTGTATTGTCCACAACTACCCCCAGATCCTTTTCCTGAATGGTAACTCCTAGCTCAGTACCCAGCATTGTGTATGCATGGTTTGGATTCATTTTCCCTACATGCATCACTTTGCACTTGTCCACATTAAATCTCATTTGCCATTTAGATTTTGTTGTTAGCCGCCCCGAGATGCCGTGGGCTTGAGGGGGCGGCATTAAAATGCTAAGAAATAAAATAAATAAATAGATGCCCAGGCAACCAGTGTCGTAAGATCCCATTGAAGTTCCTCACAGTCTGCTCGTATCTTAACTACCTTGAATAACTTGGTGTCATCTGCAAATTTGATCACCTCACTCTTAACACCCTTTTCCAAATCATTAATGAATACATTAAACAGCACCGGTCCCAATACAGATCCCTGAGGCACACCACTTTTTACATCTCTCCATTGTGAAAACTGACCATTTAGTCCTACCCTTTGCTTTCTATCTTTTAACCAGTTTCTGATCCATAGTAAGACACTACCTCCTATCCCATGACTTTTTAATTTTCTCAAGAGTCTCTCATGAGGGACCTTATCAAATGCTTTCTGGAAATCCAGGTACACTATATCTACTGGGTCTCCCTTGTCCACATGCTTATTTACACCCTCAAAGAATTCCAACAGGTTAGTGAGGCATGACTTACCTTTACTAAATCCGTGTTGACTCTTCCCCATTAAGCCATGTTTGTCAACATGCCCTGTAATTCTGTCCTTAATGATGGTTTCCACCATTTTGCCCGGCACAGACGTCAAGCTTACTGGTCTGTAGTTTCCAGGATCGCCTCTGGATCCCTTTTTAAATATCGGGGTTACATTTGCCACCCTCCAGTCCTCGGGTACAGTGGCAGATTTTAGTGACAGGTTACAAATTACTAACAGTAGGTCTGCGATTTCATATTTGAGTTCCTTCAGAACTCTGGGGTGAATGCCATCTGGCCCTGGTGACTTGTTAGTATTCAGTTTGTCAATTTGCCCTAGAACATCCTCCACTCAACTGAACAGCATGTGGACCAGGGAGAAGCAGGGAGCAGCGACCGGCCAGAAGAGCAGCAGGTGAGTGAGCTCATGGCCCAAGGAGTCGGGAAAACCATTGGGTTGCGTTTGGGTACCATTTGGTGCTCAGATGCAACCAGGGCAAGTCAAGCAACCCAAATTCAATGGGGTGCCTGAGTGGCTGGCTACCCAGTTGCAGCTCTATACTTGATGTCTTGACATTTTCAAGCTTGTGGGAGTTTCTGGTCTGATTACTTCTGCACAAAACTATACATTTAGCTAGTGTTATGTGGTATGTTGTTACACATACATAACAAAACTAATTAGGGTTTGATAATAAAATCAGGATTGTGCCATGATTTCAATTTTACCAGCTTTAAAAGGGGTTAAAAAAAGAAGAAACTTGCCCTTGGGTGATGGATAAATCAAGTGGGATGCTTTGAGGTAAACTTTCAGGAAAGCAAGCCACTCACTGCAATAAGTAGAGTTCTTCAATCAGTAAGAATGCCAGCTGCACCGCTAACTATTCACTTAGAACAGACACTCAGAAGTGTGCAAGTCAAGCACAGAATCTTAAACTATGCTACAGCTGTCTCCCTTCTTTCTTCTCCATAAAACCTTCTGCACATGCTGTTGGAAGCTTTTGCATCATTTGTCCTTCATTTTGGCAGCCACTTTCTGCTCCTACAATATGCTTCACACTCTTTATTTGTCTGCAGAGTTTCTCTATCTGTACTAGTGAAACCATACCACTGGGAAATGTTGCTTTGTGTCTCAGGGATGTTGATAAAGTATGAGTCTCCCCAGAAAATCAGAAACTGAGAATACCTCTGCTGGCTGCAAGTCTGTCTGTCTCTTGATCTCTACATTCACAAATAACTCTTCCTTCTGCTTTACATCTTTAACTGACCGGCCTGCCCTGGGCACAAACGCTGACAAGACTTGGGTCTACAAAGCACTGTTCACCTAGTTGTTATATCAACAGAGTGCTATTATTTGTAGTAGTATTATACACCATCCAGAATTTATCAGTACCGTCCTTGTAATCTGCTAACTCCATGTCCCAGGTTGTGACTACTAGATAGAAGCTTCACTTTGGACTCTCTCTAGCCCAGTTGGCCCCATAACAAGACCTCATGGTTGAAGACTAGGCTCCTCTAGACTCTCACACCAGAGAGAACCACTGCACCAAGGTGAGTCTTACCACAGGGCAATCTTGAGGAACTGACATGGGCCCTGCTCTTTTTTCTACTTCTGCAGGTTATATGGGCAGGGTGCCTCTCTCAGCAGGGCGTCAAACACATCCACTTCTAAGGTCTCCATGGAGGGTGTCCACAAGGGGCAGGGCCACAGCAGAGGGGCCACCGGGGACCTTAAATGTTATCTGTCCCCTGCACCCCGTAAATCCTAAAGTCAGCCCTGCACTGCACCATAAGCCCCACTTACTATCTACTTGAACTCCTGGAGTTAGTCTCCTTCCTTGGGTCTTGCATCTTCCCTGGTCCACCCTCTGAGCTTTAGACTCCGCCTTTATAGCCACCCCCACGCCCCAACACAGCCATCAGTTCGTCTAATGAGCCACATATGCTTCACTCATGGCCCTTTCTTCCAATGTGCTATATTCATCCTACTATGGCTTAAAATGACCTATTTATAACATCCTCCCACCCCCCAGACTTGCAATCAAAAAGCCACAATAAAACACAAATGAGCCAGCTGCTTTATTTACAATGACCATTTTAGAATGACCTGGCTCTAGACCAACTCAGTGGGAGAGAAAAAAATCATTTTCCCCATGAAGAAAAGTAATCGGATTTCACAGTTGACACTTTTGTAAACATATGTACAATGTTACAATATGTAGGAAAATAGCTGTTGATTATACATGGCAAGTTATTCTGCTGCATTAGAGCTGAAAAGAGTAGGAGATTTATTATTGTTGGGTACTATTCACATTTTTGGGTAGCCTTCTGAATAATATTCACAGCCATAAGAAGTGTTTGCATATCCATTTTTCAGGTACTCCATTTTTGTTCCCTCAGGTTACTCTTTGGTCATTACAGGTTTGTCATTTTTTATAGCACATATGTAAGTGCCAAAAATGCTGGAATGACTTTAAATTGAAGTAAGCTAGCTGGAAAAAAAAATGACACCCCCCCAACCCTAAATAACTGAAATGGATTCCTGACAGAATGGGAATCTGCAGTGGTTAATATACACTTCACCATTTTTGGTTTGGGTAGAGAAAATTCTAATATGAAAAAAACCTTTCGTTTTATTAAATAGTTAAGATGGTTTACGGAAGATCTGCAGCAACTGAAGCATCTAGGGTGGTGGTTAGAGAGATGGTAGTACCCTACTCAGGCTGAAGTTGACTCATTGCAACATAGAGTTAGTTTAAAAACCTGTGCTGTGGCTGTGCGGGCAGCAAAGAAGGGGTTCTTTGCTGCACTCATAGGCCATTTTTACATGGACAGAGGGGGGTAGGGGGAATGAGTGTTTGGCCATGGTCGGTGGAGGTGGATGTGTGGCCATTTACATGGACACCAACCCATCTCCACCCATCTCCACCCACAGGGCCTCTTCTAGTTTACCGGAGCGCCCCATGAGTGGGGATGAGTGGATGATGGGTATAGGTGTGTGTGTGTTGGGAGCACACACACACAAACACTCACTGCCCATGGTGTTTACACGCATGCCAACCCATCTCCCAACCCACTTCTGGATGTCTGCACCGACGTCCCCCCCCCCAAACACGCACTGGAACACTGAGCCGGGGGGGGGAGCGGGGTACGTCCATGTAAAAAAAGCCATAGTGTACATGAAGTCACGTCCAGCTGATCTTTTCTGGGTGGTGAGGGGGCTGGTCAGTCTGGCCTCCCTTCAACTGGAACTTGAATCTTCCAGTGTTCAATGTGACATGTTTGCTGACTATTTTGTGGACAAAATCGCTCATATTCACCACAACTTCGATGCCACGTTTGATGCAGAGGGAGAACCAGAGGTAATGGAAACCCTGCCTTGTCTTATTTGATGGGATCAGTTTCAGTAGATGTCACCTGATGATGCGGAGGATGTCCTTGGGGCAGTTAGAGCTACCTGTTGTGCGAATTAGACTAATGCCCACCCTGACTGGTTAAGACCAGCCTGGAGACATTGGTGGCTTCTGCTGTCAGGGGTGGCCAATACCTCCCTTAGGGAGGGCAGAGTGCCGGACAACCTCAAGGAGGCGGTGGTGCAGCCTCTGCACAAGAAAGTAGGGATGTGCGAACGCGGTTAGGACCTTCGGGGTTCGGCCTGAACTCAGCCAGTTCAGATGGCCAAACCGAACGTCCGAACTGAACGCCTGAAGCCCAGAACACTTTGGCCACATTCTGATGAGTTTGGCAGCATTTGGGCGGGAAAAGCCTGGCTGGCATGCCCAGGGAAGGATGGGAGCAACTGAGGAGCAGACTTCCTGGCCCCAGGGGTGGAGAGAGGCTTGGACTAGCAGCCAGCCTGCTCAGTCACCATCCCTCTTTTCCTCAGACCACTGGCTTGGCAGTCTGTGATTGGCCATGGGTAGACTGCACAGAGCCAATGGGGCTTGTGGTAAAGCGGGCACAGAAAGTAACCAAAGTAATTGCCCTCCCCTACTTCCATATCGTTCTGAGCTAGCCACTGATCCTCTCAACAGGTGTTTTCAGAACTTTCCGTCTCCCAGCAGTTTGTGTTCCTCCCAATCCATTGCCATCCTCCTCCTATTTCACTCATTTCCACACATTTACCTCCATAGTTTCATTTATTTAGATAAGATTAGATAGATTTAGGTGTTATACCACGACATCAAGAAGGAGCCAGCCACTCCAGCCCCAGGACCCATCATCAGGGTTCTGGGGCCTATGTTCCAGGCAGGGAGGGCTGTCCATCCACGTCATCCAGAAGCTGCCACTCTAGTCCCAGGACACAACATCAGTGTTCTGGGGCTGTCATTCTGCTCACAGGGAGCTGTCATTCTATGGCATCAAGAAGCAGCCACTCCAGCCCCATGTCCCACCATCAGGATTCTGGGGCCTACATTACAGGCAGGGATGGCTGTTGTTCCAATTTATCCAGAAGCTGACACTCTAGTCTCACAACCCACCGTCAGGATTCTGGGGACGTCCTTCTGCTCACGGAGAGTTGTCATTCCACCATATCAAGAAACAGCCAGCCACAGGACCCACCATCAGGGTTCTGGGGCCTATGTTCCATGCAGGGAGGGATGTCCATCCACGCGATCCAGAAGCTGCCACTCTAGTCCCAGGGCCCACCATCAGCATGCTGGGACCGTCATTCCGCTCACATGGAGCCGTCATTCCATGGCATCAAGAAACAGACAGCCACTCCAGACCCAGGTTCCACCATCAGGGTTCTGGGGCATACGTTCCAGAAAGGGAGGACTGTCCATCCATGTCATCCAGAAGTTGCCACTCTAATCCCAGGAACCACCATCAGTATCTACAGATGTTTTCAAAACTTTCTCTCTCCCAGCAGTTTGTGTTCCTTCCAATCCATTGCCATTCTCCTCCTATTTCACCCATTTCTACACATTTACCTCCATAGTTTCATTTATTTAGATTAGATTAGATAGATTTAGGTGTTATACCACGACATCAAGAAGCAGTCAGCCACTCCAGCCCCAGGTCCTACCATCAGGGTTCTGGGACCTTTGTTCTAAGAAGGGAGGGCTGTCCATCCAGAAGCTGCCACTCTAATCTCAGGACCCACCATCAGGGTTCTGGGGTCGTAATTTCGCTCACAGGGAGCTAACAATCCACAGCAACAACGAATAGTCAGTCACTCCAGCCCCATGTCCCACCATCAGGGTTCTGGGGCTTACATTACAGGCAGAGAGGGCTGCCGTTCCAATTTACCCAGAAGCTGCCACTCTAGTCTCACAATTCACCGTCAGGGTTCTGGGGCTGTCATTCCGCTCATGGTGAGCTGTCATTCCATCGCATCAAGAAAGAGCCAGCCACTCCAGCCCCAGGACCTACCATCAGGGTTCTGGGGCCTACATTCCAGGCAGGGAGGGCTGTTCATCAACGTGATCCAGAAGCTACCAATAGGGATGGGTGAACGCAGTTTGGAAGTTCAGAGTTTGGTCCGAACTCGGCCTGTTCGGACGATCGAACCAGATCCCGAATCCAAACATGAACAGACCGAACCAAACTCAATTCCGACATTTCAGTCAGTTTGGATCGCGTTCAGTTCAGTTCGGGTGGCTAAAATGTAGTGTCACTGTCAGGTCACTAGAAGGCCAAACATAGCAGGGAGTGGCAGTCATCTGACTCAGCTGAGGAACAGACTTCCAGGCACCAGGGGTGGAGAGGCTTGGAGTAGCAGCCAGCCTGCTGAATCACCATCCCTTTTCGGCTCAGACCACTGGCTTCGCAATCTGCTATTAGGCCACGGGTAGGCTCCATGGAGCCACTGGGGCTTGCGGTGA
>QEPC01002494.1:2584617-2610585 GCA_003113815.1 Sphenodon punctatus
GAGAAGGCTCCAATATGTCAAACACCTAGCCCACACCCTCCCGGAGCTAGGATGAGTCCCAAAAATAATTGGGTGGCAAGAGGGAAAGAAGATCAAAGAACAAGAGGGAGAGCAAGGGTAAGCAATAGGATGAGAAGCAGTAGAAGAAGAGTGATGGGCATGTGTTATGGGTGTGCATTTCATTTCTGTTTCCCTGAGAACTAAACTTAAATTTCCCAATTTTGTTTTAGTTCTTAGGAAAACAAACAAAATTAAGGGCAAACAGATTTCTGTTTGCTAATTTTGTTTTTGGTTTTGCCTCTCAGAAAGGGGTGCCCAGCCTTTCAAAGGCTGCTTCCCCCTCTCCAACACCTCACACCTTGTGAGGCACTGGAGCGGGGGGTGGGTGGGTAGCAGCCGGCCTTTCAAAGTGACAGTGAGCTAGCCTGGATGCTGTGGCTCCAGTCACATTGAAAAGCTTTGCCCCCTGCTCCAGTATCTCAGCTTTTAAGCACTGGAGGGAGGGAAGTGGTGGCTGGCCTTTCAAAGTGACAAGGAGTCGGCCCAGCTGCAGCGCCCCAACTAGGGTCCTCAACTGTGAGGCAGAAGGGGCGGGGGGGGAGGGGTTGCTGGCTGGATTGGAATTCCCATAAGTCTGAATGGGAAATGAAACTTTAAATGAAAACAAAATTAAAAAGAAACGAAACTAAAATGAAATGAAAATGAAAACACACACTCCTGCTCACCGGTGTGGAGGACCTCAACTACCACAGCCAAGTGGAAAGGGAGCATAGTTCAAAAACTTTTGCGAACCACTGACATAGAAAGAAGAGGGACTGAGAGTGTGAGGAGAGTTTAATAGAGGCTTCAACCTGCTCTGTCATGGCTTAGGTTTAGATCTCTGGGATTCTGAATGATTATGACGTTTGTATGTTGCAGTGGAAACAAAATATGCATGAGTCATGCTCACATATGCTCCTGGTGAAGCTTTATTTCATGACTTGTGATATGAAAAGTTGTAGTGCTTTGCATAACTTTACAAAATGCATTAAGAAACTTTGCCCTAATCAGTTTACTGGACCATCTCGAATAATTATATGTTGTGATGGGGTACAACTATCCACCAGCCATGAAAGAGGTAAGAATCCACACAGGGATTGGAATCTGTTGAGGAAAAAGGGAGGCTGAGTGGGGTCAGTTTTGCTCTCAAATGGGGCCCAGGAGCTCAGGAGAAAAGAGCTGTCTCCTCATCCTCTGAGAGACTGAGGCCGCTTTTAGACGAGCGGCGGTCCATTTTGCAGATTATGAGGTATTTAATTCGCGCACTTTAAAAATGCGCCTCCTCCGTAATATGCGCATATTAAGCCACTTCCATCTTGTCTAATTAGACCAGGCAGAAATTTCAAAATATGCGCGCCGCTAACGCGAAACGGACCGCTGCTCGTCTAAAAGCGGCCACAGAGAGAAAGAAAGAGAGCGAGAGAGCGTTATAGGTGCTTGCTCCCCGGAGGGAAAGTTGTAGCAGCTGGCAGGATGGGCTGCACGAGACAGGACTAGTAAAGTCCTTGGCTTTCCCACTTGGCAAGAGATCTGAAGTCTTTTTATTTGCTTCACCTAGTTATAAGCTATCTTACAGGCTAGGGAGAGGGAATATGGGACTTTTGCTTCTTCTTTGTTAACCTTAAAAGGGGCCAAGACTTCAGTGTGTCCAATAATAAACCATCCCCGAGAGAAAATAATAGCTAAAGCTAAAACAAATATTCCAAGAAAAGTGAGTCTGACTAATTTTGCAGATGCACAAGCTGCTAATTTGAATTTTTGATCTCATTTGGGGACTTCATATGCAAAGTTTTTTTTAAAAAAGTTGTCAAACTTTGTTAGTTTTTAATTAAGTGTTTGTAATTTGCACATTAGTAGTTTGCAATTTGTAATTTCCAACTCATTAATTCATAATTAATGCCTTAACTTGCAATTCATTAATTTGTCATTCATATCATTTCATTATTCGAGTTAGTAGGCTTTCAACCATATAGTAGACTAGAGAGAATCCACTGACAGTGCTGCATAAGTGTTATTGATATGAATGTAGTCAGGATTTTCATACATCAGAAACAAACAGGAGAATCAAAGGCCATTTTTATACAAGCCGTGGGTGCCGGAACACACGGGTTCACACACACACCGCAGGCAATCCCACGTATCCCCACTCATGGAGGAACCTCCCTTTTCACCGGTTGCTCCGTGAGTGGGTTTGCATGGGGGGTGAGTGGGGATGTACGGGCTGTGGGAGTGTGCACGTACTCCCACTCACCAGCCACGGCATACACATGGGCAGCACTTACTCATGCCCATGCAGTGGATGTGCATGGGCATGAGCGGAACCATCTCGTGTAAAAACGGCCAAAGCTAGAAGAACCCTGCATGGTTTATTTGGCTTCATTAATTACTTCTGTGCTCCATCTCCTGTGCTTGCCATCATATAGGCCCTTTTTACACAAGCAGCACCCATGCATGAACACCCAGAAATCTCGGTGTTCATGCGTGGGTGCCAACCATGTAAATCATACGGGGGTGGGTTTGCACACTCCCGCACGTATGCATGCCCATGCATGGAGGCACGAACAAAATGGAGGTGCCTCCATGCATGGGGATGCATGGGGGGTGGGTAAAAGGGCCATAGATGTAATGACAAGAACTTCTGTTTTATATTAACCTGTAGAGAGGCAGGTTAGTCTATTACAGCTGGAAACCAGGGTTCATTTTTCTGTTATGTTATGTTCTGGGGCAGGGGGTGTGGCTTGTGAGTCAGGTTCGTGCCTGGGGAATTTATTTTCAATAAATTAAGCACTGGCTGGGGCCTTCTGCTCTGGCTCCTCTCTTCCTGACTGTTACCTAACTAGTGGCTGCTGCCAATTACAAATGACGTGACCAGACAGACAGGCACACAAATTCCTCTATCCAAAGCAACTGAAACTTCTCTCATGTAAAAGCTTTTTTTTATCTTATCTACAAAGTCAGGCCAAAGCTATATTCTTACATATTGTTAAAAGTTCATTGCAAGTGATCTAGAGATAGTGTGGTTGCTGTGCTGGTTCTAAATGTAATAGATAGAGACAAAGTCATTCAGATTATATCACATATTGGACCAAATTCTGTTGGAGAGAGTATGCAGGTTTCGAGGCTGCATATGGCCATCCCTCAGACTGTTTACACTTGCACATACTGTGTTCGCTGCAGTGTATTTCAGTGTTTTGAAATGCTAACTGCCTTTTCTCCTTGATCTCAGCATCCTAAAGCCTCCTCCCTAGGGTATTCTAGTCTGTAAATAGCCAAGCCTGCATTTATTTTATCATTTCATTATTGCTTTCTCCATCATTGTATTTAAAAAACTGAATTGCAATAACTTTTTCTGAATAGTTCCCTCCCAAGTAATTGCATTCATATACTGCATCCTGCATTTGGTGGGAGGGGTTGAGATGTGGGGGGGCGCTCCCTGCGCAAAGGAGAATGGGGAGCGAGGCTTGGGGTTGAGAGAGGTGCAGTGTGGTGGGTTTTTTCTGCCTGGCAACGGAAATGTGAATTAAGTAAATTATACAAACAAACACAAAGTTCATCAAGGATCTTGGTGAATTCAAATATTTGCTAAAGGGAACAAATACTGTTTTGATTCCTGAGTTTGAACAGCCCTAGCATATCAACTGTAATTGTAACTGCAAAAAAAGCTTCTCTGATTGACTAATGGTTCAGAGGAAACAAGCCATGTTCTGGACAGACCCCAGCAAGAATGCTACCCTTGTGCAATAGGTTACCATACCTGATCTTGCTATTTAGTGGCCTGTAAGCGATAATAGGTAGAGCTGCAGCCAGGCACCCTCATAAACGGGCAGCTAATCTGGGGTGTCCGACTCGACCCGGATACATTCAGGCACCGATTGGTGCCCAAACATGACTTGACGGGCTACCCGATGTCCCAGAATGCAAACTTACACATACTTTCTGGAACACTGAACCCAAGCTTCACTTGGTTCCTGCCTACACCTGCGCTCCCTGGGCTGACTCGCCCCCTCCTTCCAGCTGCTCCCCCCAGCCCCCAATTTCCATACAGCTTCCAGCTGGAAAACCAATGGGCACATGGCATGCCACAGTCCCCATAGCTGGGGTGCATGTGGGTCATGTGTGCAATGCCTTAAACCAGGCAGGTGTGCCGGGAGAGGCCTCCTCTCTCCCTCTCCCCACCCCCACTCAGAAAAGCAAAGCAGGAACAACCAGCTGAGCTGAGCAGCAGCTGGGAGGAGTAGCTGGGCAGGTGAATCAGTCCAGGGAGTGCATGTCCGGTCAGGAGCCAAAATGGGACTTCAGATTGGCATCCTAGAGCTTCCTGGAAAATAAAGAAAAATCTGGGAAACTGTACTTCTGAGCTGGACTTCTAATTTGTTTTGGGGGGGGCATTATTAGGGGTGCAGTGAGTACTGCAGTCAGTACTCATAGGTAATACCCACATTTTTAAGGCACACATCGGATGACCGATGGGGTGCCCTAAAAATGCGGGTATTACCTGCAAGTACTGATTGAACTACTAACTGGCACTGCACCCTTAATAATGGGGCTTAATAAATTAAACCAAACTATGCCACACACTAAGGAAAAATGCATTGTGCATTATATCCAGACACTGTAAGATGCTTACAATGAGCTATGACAGCAGCTGGCACTCATCAAATACCTAAGATAGATAAGTGTGATCTTGCTTGAGGGAAGAAAAGCCATAAAACCACTCCTCCTTTCTCTGGGACTAAAGGCTTGTCTCAAATACTGATATGAGAATTAGTTTGTCTACATGTCAGAAAGTCCTATAAGTGGATGCTCACCAGCAAATAAGGATGCTCATTGCTGTCAAGCTAATTGGATGCATACTGTGCAGCCCAATTAGTTTCATTCATTGAGGGAGCGAGGCATTATGTACTGCTTTTAATTCAGTGGATTTTAATCAATCTTATTTATATAGTCAAGGGGTGAGTTATTAGTTGAGTTAAAAAAACTTTATGGAAGAGGGAATTAGCAGTCCAATTGAATCAAATAAGGGTTACTAATGGGAAAAGTTTCCCAATAATTCTATCTATGTTGAAAAGGCGTCAAATGGTTTATCTTCCTTACTGTGAGTCAGTCTTCCGCTGAGAGCAGGCCCCGCCCAAACCTATTACAACTTAGTCATCCAACTCCCCGATGTAACTAGGAAGAAAAAGGAGGCAAAAATTTTAAGTTTGGTTTTATTTTTTGAAAAAAAATCCTATGAAAATTATGAGTCCAAACTAGACACTTTATAAATGTAGGGCTGGAATTCAGACACCTCATAGTCTGTGACTTTGGTTCAGTTTGGCCATTTTTACACGGATGCCCCCCCCCCTGCACTCAGTGTACAGGCGTGTGTGTGTGAGGGGCCCGTACGTGTAAATGGCTGGCAGTGGGGGCGGGGATGGGTGTCTGCTTGGTGTTCATCTGTGTGAACACCGAGTGGGATGGGGGTGTACACGCTTCTGCACAACACCCACCTCCACCCATCACACACCCACCTCCACCCATGGAGCCATCTGGAAAACTAGAGGAGCCCCCGTGGGAGGAAGTGAGTGGGTGTCCATGTAAAGGGACACACACACACCTCCACCCACCCCGGTCCGTGTAAAAACGGCCCTCATTACAAACAAAGGAATCATTTCAAAATTCTTGTCTGAGTTTGGAATACAAACATTGCATAACCCTTCAGAATTGGTGGGAAAGGAGGCCAGACTCAGGGTTACAGGCTCACTCCCTACTCAAATGGATACATTTAGACTAAAATCGTGAACCCAGAATCTCACCTGGAGTAAAAAGAATAGAGCCTAGAAGTTGTGGAATGCAAATGAACCCTCCACTGGCCATAGTGGAGCCATGATTCCTGACACAATTGCAACTCCAGTTTTCATGATAATTGTACACTCCCATGCATCTCTGGCTTCCCCTTTATACATATGCTGGGGGGTGCGGGGTGGAAGAGTGTATTGTTCATATGTTATATCCACCTATTTGTTTATCCAGCAGAATCATTTAGTATGCAGCCACAAACTGTCACAACTTGAATCCCTTATTCTCTCTGTTGCTCCTCCCTCCTGTCCATATCACTCAGTTGCCTCCATCTTGGCCTATTCCACTACTCTGTCTTTTTTCTCAGCTGCCCATATACCATGGTCATTTCCTTGTGCCTCTCTGCTTTGGATCCCAGCTTTCTCCCTCCCTCACTCTGCTTGCTCTCCCTCACCCTTCCCTGCAAGAATACCTAAGGTCATGGAAATTATGACTGGCCTATTTAATTGATGGAAGAGCATATGAATTCATCATAGAAAGAGACAAAGATGAAAAAGGTGACTAATACTTGATGGGTAGATTTGAAAAGTGAAAAATGGTTGGAGTCACATGGAAACATCCTATAGTTGACAAATAAAATGATTTATCTAACATTCCATAAATCATACATGTTAGGGGCAATATGTAGTAGTTGACAAACTGTATTTTATTCAGATGTAAACTGTCCAGAGCCTCATGGATTGAAAAGTGATATAAATCTGATGATCGTGATTGATAAAGCCATTTCTCCAGAACCCTCCTCTTTTCTTAATATCCTAACTTCTTTCTCACATGATTTTCTATACAAAGAATAAAGAAAGCAACTTGGAAAGTAGGACTAGTAAGTGTGGTTCCATTATCTTTCAAGGTTGAACAAAAATGGTCTGCAAAAACATATTAATGTTTGAAAAGAACAAGGTCAAGATAAACAAATCAAACCCAAAACATTTGAGTCTAGAAATCTCTCACTAAAGTCAATAATAACGTAAGGGAGCAGCTAACAGTGGGTGTTTTAGACACACATTTCTCCTGGATGTTTGCTGTAACATCCAGAAATCCCTGTGTGTCTAAATCACTCATCCAGATCTTAAACATCCAGATCTTTGAACTTCTGCGTGAAACTTCTCCCAGAACTTTTGTGCGTAAAAGGTTCTCCTGGTAAACTGCTTTGCTCCAGGAAGCTGTGGTTACTTGGTTTCCATGGCAGCCTGCCACATCTACAGCTGCAGCTACTTTAGGCTGCCTCAGAGCAGTGTTTGTGTGAAAAATGCATCCAGGAACTGCCTCAGGACAGTCTGTGTGTGAAAAATGAATCCAGAACTTACTTGTGGACTTGTAAACCCAGAAGATTGAAACATCCAGAACTTTAACGTGTGTCTAAAAATGCCCAGTGAAAAAAATATAAAACCTAAGCTGTATAAATGTTCTTTCAAAAGCATCTGCAGTGGAAAGTAAAGGTGGCCTTTTGTGAGGCTAGTAAAGGTTGTCATTGCATCATTATAAATTAAGCCGCAGAGAGTCCTATAAAGGATTGTTTGTACAATCCACAATCCTTACCCGATTTCATGCCAGGATGAAGTGGGGAAAAACCCTAGGGAAATCGATGTCAGGAACAGAATAACTCTTAATAGCTGACAATTTACCTCAGAGTGTATGGAAAAAGAAGGATCTGAAGATAAAGCAAGAGCTGCAAAGGATGCTGGGAGAGTGAGGAGTTTTATACACATTCAGTCTGATTCTCCACTATCTCACACCTGGTTCTTGTCACAGACTTTTGCACAGAGTGGATGTAAAATGTTGCTCTTCTGATCTCCAAAACCAGGGAGGAATCTGGCTCTGGTACTTGATGTATATGACACTGCAAACATTTAAATATATTTCCATACATGATAACTATTCTGTTTCAGCCTTGCCATATAATTTTGCAACAAACAAATATAAGAAAGCATCACACAGGACTTCCCAATAGATGGTGCTTCTCTCCTTTTTATTTGATTAATATTCTAGGAGAAAGGAGAGAGTCAGCAACTGATATTATTAAGGTAGTTGGGTTTGTACATCAGGAACACCTGCTTTTGCAGTTTTTCTCAGTGTAATTGACTGACATAGTGCATCTTTACACATAAAGACTGATTGTCAAAAACCCTAAGCATGTGTTTGGCTGTTGTTTGTAAGCACCATAACAATCCCAACACCAATTTGGCCACTTGTTGAACATGAGTTGTGAACACCATTGCATCATAAGGACAATTTGCATGTTCCATCTGAACACATGGCTAACACTGTGTCTAATGCTGGGCATTTTTATAAGCACCTTAAAGTTCCAGATTTTTCTATCTTCTGGGTTTACATTCCACAAGTAAGTTCCGGATGCATTCTTCACACAAACACTGCCCTGAGGCAGTTCCTGGATACATTCTTCACACAAACACTGCCCTGAGGCAGCCTAAAGTAGCTGCAGTGGTAGACGTGACAGGCTACCATGGAAACCAAGTGACCACAGCTGCCTGGAGCAAAGCAGTTTACCAGGAGAACATTTTACACACAAATGTTCTGGGAGAAGTTCTACGCAGAAGTTCAAAGAGTCAGATGTTTAAGATCTGGGTAAGTGATTTAGACACACAGAAAGTTCAGGATGTAACAGCAAACATGCAGGAGAAATGTGTGTGTAAAAACACCCGGTACCATATGATGTGTTAGCAGGTACAACACAGGGAACGAGGTGGCAGTGCTCGCATGCTGAGATCAGGTGGCGAGCAAAACATCGATTTGTGTAATGATGGACTGTGTGTCTAAGCAGCACCACATGGTGAACACAGGGCCTAGGAGGGGGCTTGTCCCAAGATGGCGGCAGCCATGCCAGGCTCCGGGGGTTTGTGTGCGCAGGCAGCGGCTGGGCCTGGTGGGGCCGGGCAGGGGCAGAGGCAGAGGCGCTAACCCCGGTCCGATGCGGAGTGCGGCCCCGAGCCTGGGTGGCAGCATGGAGGGGCCCGGGGGTGGCATGGCGGCAACCGGGCTCGGGAGCAGCGGCGGCAGTGGCAGCAGCAGCAACGTGCCCACCTTCCTGACCAAGCTGTGGACCCTGGTGGAGGATCCCGACACTGACCCGCTCATCTGCTGGAGCCCGAGTGGAAACGGCTTCCATGTGTTTGACCAAGGCCAGTTTGCGAAGGAGGTGCTTCCCAAGTACTTCAAACATAACAACATGGCCAACTTTGTACGGCAGCTTAATATGTGTTGGTCTGGCCCTGGGGACAGTGAGCCCAGCTGGGAAAGGCAAGAGCTGCTTGCCTAGGGAAGCTGCTGTAGTAGCCTCAGTCAGATAGATCCCCACCCAGAATTATCCCCTGAAAACTCCTATTTACCGTAATCAAGCCAAGAACGTGTACCTGAGTTTCTGCATCCTCGTGAATGTTGCATCCCTTGTCTTTCCCTCTGTTCTCCCTTCCCTGTCTCCCCTCCCCCTGTCTTTAGATTGTAAGCTCTCGGGGAGGGACCGTGTCTATCTTATTCTTTGTAAAGCGCCATGATATATCGCTGGTGCTATATAAGTGCTTATAATAAATAATAATAATAATGATAATAATAATAATAAACCGGTGTTCATATCAAGGTCAAAACACACATTCAGACACCTGTTGATGTTATGTCTAAAGACACCCAAAGGCTAAAGACACCCATAGAAATCACCTAGGCCTTTCACCTCAGCCCTGCATTGCTGGGGTTGCAGAGGTTTCCTTCTCCATCCGGAATAGCAAGAGGGCCCAGTTCAGGGATACAACTCCTGAACATCTTAGTACCTGTGGGGTGGAATGTACATCAGTGATTGATAGAGAGAATAGTCATGGCAGGTAGCCATTACATGAGGTGAGCCCGTACCTGACTCAATTTCTATGGCAGGATGCTGCTGAAGCTAAGTCCTTGCGGGATGAACTCCTTAGCTGGCCAGCATGTAGCCACAAGTCCAGGTGCTGCTAATGCAAGGATTATCAATTAAATACAATTAGATGCTATATAAAGGTGAAGACGTCACTGAGAAGGAAGGGGCAGAGTATGTTATGCAGAAGCCAAGAATAGGGCCGGCCTTACCACAGGACAACACAATGCAAATACCTCAGGCCCCGTTATTTTCTTTATTTTTGGACACCTCACTTTGGCTCTTGTTTTCACCAGGGCAGGACTCAGGACCCCCACTTCTTCTCAGAAGGTCCCCAAACACAACTATATCTAGGCCCCATGGTGGGTGCCCCCAAGGGAACAGGGCCATCATGGAGCCCACATTTTATCTTTGCCCTGGGTCCCACAAATTCTAAGACTGTTGCTGTCCAAGAGAGTGTGAGATTGCGTCCAAAGAGAAAAAGGGTATGTTCCGTCATGCTCCCTAAGGTTAGCCAGGGTGCCCTCTTGCTAGTTCCATCACTGCACCAAGTCCATATGGCAAAGGTGTGCAGACAGGCATTCTTGGTGGGCTCCACAGCTTTAGCACTCTCCTCCCCTACAAGTTCAGCAAAGCTCAAGCCTGAGTATTTTCTGGAGGCAATATAAGAACTATTTATTTGGCCAGCCTTTTAGCAGGTTGGGATAGGATTTGGAGATGGGTTGTTATTGTGGAATTTTACACAGTTTTTTAATAGGTTTTTATTATCTTATATTTCATACAGCATTATTATATGTGTTTTATATAGCACCAGCAATATACTTGCTGCATGTGCACTCTCTCTCGCTCTGTAGGTAGGCAGGTATGACACAGATAGACAAAATATCACAAATGACCCTAAGGCTACAGATGTCAGGAAACCAACCCCCTCCCAAAAGGGACTCCCCGGTCCCAATGCCCCCTCCAGTCCCTCTCCTCCTAGGCGCTTGATGGGTTTTTACTGCTCCTCCCATTTGCAAGCAGCCAAGCGAAGGAGGAAAGTCCAGAAAGCTGTCCCAAGAATTAAAGCGTTATTGGGTAAAAGGGGTGGAGTCACACAGGCTTATATGCTTATAAACTCTTATCTAAGATATGGCTTGCAACACCTCAGGGATTGTTATCTGTTCCTTCTGGGTGCTACAACCAACCTCTCTAGTCATGGCTAGAGAGCTCTTCCTGGATTCTTGAACCAATCCCCTGTTTTTGCAATCCCTTCTTCCCTTTCCCCTCTAGTCATAGGTTTCTGCTGTCCTTGTGCAAAATCTTTCTGGATTCCTGAATTATTCCCCCGTGTCTGTGCCTTTTCCATGTTGTGTGATGTCCTTCCCTACTTCTCCTGAGTAGCCCTTTGTGTGCAATCCTCTTCTATTCCTGGACTGCTTTCCTCTAAGCAGTCCTCTACAGTGTCAGTCCCTTTTCCCAGGTCCTAACTCCTTCTCTTTGTTCCCCTGGGATTTGGACTTTTTCTCTCTCATCTTTTGTTGAATCTTAGTGTTCCACTCTACTCTCATCTGCCCCTCTTGGGGCTTGAAGCAGTGGTGGCTGGTGGGTTTTAAGGCAAGTGGGGAGTGGGAGGTGCCAACTGTAGGCAGGGCCAAACAAAAGGGAGGCAGGGCCAGCCAGAATTGTGAAATTAATATGGAATTTTACAACCTTAATACCCCATCTGTAAAAAAAAATGAGAATATGTCCTTTTTTATACACGACGCACCTGCTCATGCCCATGCAGATTTGTTGAGTGTGCATGAGTGGATGCCTCCCGTATGCATGTCACAGTGGGTGAGTGGGGGGGATGCGTGCTCCCACACACCTCCATCCACTTCCACCCATCATCTACTCACGGAGCAATTCGCCAAAATGGTGATTGCTCTGTAAGTGGGGATGCAGGGGGAAATCAGTGTGCACCCATGTGCAATGCCCTCCCACGCTGCCACAACGAACACCAATCCCAAGGCCTGTATATAAAAAAAGCTTGTGTGTGTTTCTGTCTCTCTCTGTGATCCCCTCACCCTGGTCCTTAGATTTTTAAGCCCCCCAGGCAGGGACCTCTTTGTTTCTGGTCTGGTGAGGAAGTCTTTTCTAGTAAACTGATCATGGGTCTGCAAGACAAACCTCTGCATTCGCTTTCTGGCTCTGCTGACTTGCTGTGTGTGCTTGAAACATTCCCTTTCCCTACCTTGATTTTATATAGTGACAGAAATGTACCTGAAGCTTTCCAACTATTAAAAATACACAAGGTCCCTGCCCCAGGGAGCTTACCATATAAGAACATAACTCTCCTACTGCACGCTATCAACTCACAATATATCCACTCCAATTAAATATCTAATAACTGCATAAACACAAATTCTTTTAAAAATCTATTTCAAAAATGGCCCAATCCACAAGATGGAGGACGTCCCCTTTCCCTCTTGCAGGGAAATTGTGCATTGACTGACTGCAACAGGGGAGTGATCTTCATAGACTGTAAGGAGGGTTTGTGGGGGGTTTACAATCTAAGAAAGTCACTCCCCTGATGCATTCAGTCAACACATAATATATCCACTCCAAATATCTAATATCTTAACTACAAAACCACAAATTATTTTAAAAATCTAAAAGAAATATATTTTTTACAAAACATATTCAGTCAGCACACAAACCAAAAATAAAAAACATCCAAAAATCTATTTATAATTCAAAAACAACTAAAACACCCAACTCTAAAAAAATATATATATTTTTTTAAAAATGTATTTAAAATACCCCAACAACCACATTTACCCCAAACCCTAAAATAAATCCACAATAAAATAAAAATTGCATTAGTAGGGGAAGGGGAACAATTAAAAATGGAAAAGTAAGTTTAAAGTGTATTCCCCCCCCCTGCTTGTGTTTGTTATGTTTTTAAATGTTTTAATTGGTTTATATTATATTTTTATATTGTATTTTGTTATTGTTAGCCACCCTGGGCTACCGTGATGTAGGAAGAGCAGGATACAAATATGGTAAAATAAATAAATAAATATAAAAATATTACTGACTCAAAGGAGGGTTCCGGTTGTCCTCAGCCAGCAGCAGCCTGCAAACTAGCCGAAATTTTCTGCTCTCTCTAACCCCCACCCCAGCCAGCCCCCACCCTCTCAAGGTCCCCATTTTCATCTTGCCAGACTTCCAGACCTCAAATCTTATCTCTCCAGCCTTCCCCCCCAGACCACCAGTCTCATCTTCCCAGCCTTCTCCCAATCCCCCATTCTCATCTTTCCAGATTCCCCCCAGGCCCCCATTCTTATATTTCCAGCCTCCCTCCATCCCTCATTCTCACCTTTCCAGCCCACACACCCCAGGCACCCACCCTAAAGGCCCTTAAACGCTTACCAACAGCTGCAGGCAGGCAGAGAGAAGAGCTCTCTAGGATGCCTCAGCCTCAGGCAAGTGCAGCAGCCCTCCTGCTTCCTGGCTCCTCCCCCTCCCCTCTCTCCAGTGCCTAGGGAGGACTCTTTCAAAGGAGCCTTCCCTGGCCATCAAATTGCACAGGCTAGAGTTCCAATGGAACCCAATGTCTCTACAGTGGACGGAACCCAATGTCTCTACAGTGGACATGCCCCCAGGCTATGATGTTTTTGTGGGTCACTCTGAAGAGAGCCCCACAGCTTCCTTGCATCTGTGCAGCCCTGCCTAGCAGCTCTCTCTCCCTCTTGAGAGACTCTCTGTCCAGCAAACTAGTATAGGCAGGGAGTGGGGCTGGACAGACTTCACTGACTCAGCCTGCAACTAACAGTTCCCATCTGCCTGTTGCACTTGAGTCAGAGAGTGCAGCAACACTGCCTGGTTTTGGCAGCCCCCAGGAAGGTTTTTTGGGGGGTGCGGATGCCTGGGGGGCCCCAAAGAGTGCATGGGGACAGTGCTCCCAGAGTCCCTATGGACAGGCCTCCCCTGGGTTTAAGCCTTGTTTGCCCTGATCCAGGAGAAGCCTCCTTCCTACCCCAGTAATGATCACTGGCACTAGCTCCTGAGCTGCCCCCTTTTGAGCCTGATAGGCTGTTTCACCGGGCTGGGTTCCTTGTGACAGATAAGGCACAGATAAGGGTGGTTTAAAAATCAAATTAATATCCCCCACCACAACCAAGAGGTTGGTGAAGAGACTCTACGATGGAAGTTTATGCTGTGTTGTTTATCTGCAGGGATCAACAGCTCAGGCACATTAAGACAAAGTGTATAAAATAACTCTGTAATTAAAGGAGCACTTTGGTGAGGGAAGCTGGTGTCTGGAGCAATTTGTGAGGTGACAGAGTAATGGGCTTTAATGCTGTTTTACCATTTCTTATTTGTGTTGTGTGTACAAGAAAAGTCAAAGTGGTGTTTAAAGCAGTGTTAAAGTGGAGTTAAGGTGCATGTCTGTTTTCATCCCAGTTGACCTTTTAGTTGATTATCATTTGCAACAGTCTAAGACTGCCAGTTGTGGACCAAGTTCCCACTGTACTAGGTATCAAGCTCTAGAAACAAAAATAATAGTCAGTATCGGGCATAACTCCATGTCAACTTCTTAAAGCAGTAGTGTAAATTTGGTGTCTTGGCACCTTGTTATTTTTTTCAGATCAGATTCAGCCAATGTCTTGTCCCCCCACTCCCTCCTTAAAACACAGAGTTCTTTTAAGTTTTTTTAAGCATTTTATCAGGAGATAGCTTCTTTTTAGGGATGGCTGAACAGATCGCATTTTGGGTTCAGCCGTTCAGTTCAGCTGCGTTCGGTTTGGCCATTCGGGTTTGTCCGTTCGGTTCATTCGCCGGGTTCAGGTTCAGCCATTTGGTTTGGCCATTCGGGAAATGTTTTTATATGGGGGTGGAGTTTTTTGTTTTTTATATGGTTTTTTGATTTTTTTATTTGGTTTTATATGGTTTTTTATTGGGTTTTTTTGTTTTTATGGTTTTTTTAATTTAAATTTTTTATCTAATATTATATCTATCTATCTATCTACACTAAATCTAACTGCTATTAACTATTCTAAATGCTATGAACTAAATGGATTATCTAATAACTACACAGGCCTACTCCTACAAAAACTACAACTAAATCACTAACACTATCTCTATCACTAAGCTAACTCCTACAACTGTCTGCTATCTATCTATCTATCTATCTATCTATCTATCTATCTATCTATGGGATGGGGAGAATCACAAACAACAGAAGGAGGGGTACAAAACTGAAACGAAACCTAAATCAATCTAATAATCCTACTGTAAATGAAAAACAAACAAACAGGGGAAGGGAAGGGAATTTGGGATGGAATATAAGGGAGAGGGAAAGGATTCAAAGGAGGGAGGAAGGAAGATTGAACACAGGGAACACAGGGAGGGTTAATAACACCTAAATTTATCTAATATAATCTAAATATTTATTTATTTATTTATTTATTTTTTAAATTTATACCCCGCCCCCTCCTGCAACGCAGCTCGGGGCGGCTTCCAACAACAAATAAAAACAATAAAATTCCTTTTAAAATATCAAATATTAAATATAAAATGTATCATATAAAACAGGGCTAGAAAATAACAAATAAATAAATGGGTGGGGGACTAAAATCATCCCCCCCCCCCCTCCCTCCCAAAGGCCTGGGCAAACAGCCAGGTCTTACAGTTCCGCCGAAATGTCAAAAGGCTTGGGGCCAGGCGAGCTTCCTCCGGAAGGGAGTTCCACAGCCGCGGCCCTACCACCGAGAATGCTCGCTCCATCGTGGCCCCCCGCTTAACACGGGGGACCTCCAGGAGGGCACCCCCGGCAGACCGCAGGAGCCGTTCCGGGGCACGAAGGGCGAGGCGGTCCCTAAGGTAAGAGGGGCCAAGGCCGTATAGGGCTTTGTAGATCATCACTAGGACCTTGAACTTGGCCCGGCACACTATCGGCAGCCAGTGCAGCGCTCGGAGCACCGGTGTAATGTGCTCCCGGCGACCCGTCCCCGTAAGAAGACGAGCCGCCGCATTCTGCACCAGCTGCAGCCTCCGGGCCAAGAACAAGGGAAGCCCCACGTAGAGCGCGTTGCAGTAGTCGAGCCGCGAGGTGACGAAGGCATGGATGAGGGAGGCCAGGTCCGGGCCAGAGACATACGGACGCAGCCTACGTACCAGATAAAGCTGGCGGAAGGCAGCCTTAGCGACTGCCTCCACCTGCCGCTCCAGCCGCAGGTCTGCGTCCAATATGACCCCCAGACTCCGGACCTGCTGAGCTACAGGGGGGCAAACCCCCCCAATCAGGGGGGCCACCACCCCCTTCGCCCTCCCCACCACCATCACCTCCGTCTTATCTGGGTTGAGCTTCAGTCTGCTCCGCCGCATCCAATCCGCCACGGCCTCCAAACATTGGGATAGCACCGAGACAGCAGGGTCTGGGTCAGTAGAAAACGAGAGGTACAGCTGAGTATCATCAGCATACTGGTGACATCGCACCCCGAACCCTCTCACGACCTCCCCCAAGGGCTGCATATAGATGTTAAATAATAATGGAGACAAGATCGATCCCTGCGGAACGCCACACGGTAAGGCGCGGGGGCTCGATGTTTCCTCCCCCAACACCACCCGCTGGCTCCTCCCCGAGAGGAATGAACGGAACCATTCAAGAACAGTCCCGTCCAGACCCCCCCGGTCACGCAGTCGTCTCAACAGCAGCCCATGGTCCACGGTGTCAAAAGCGGCCGAGAGATCGAGCAGGATGAGAAATGTCGAACATCCCGCATCCATCTCCCGGCGGAGGTCGTCCACCAAGGCCACCAACGCCGTCTCGGTGCCATAGCCGGGGCGGAACCCAGATTGAAAAGGGTCAAGGAGCCCGATATTATCTAGATGACCCTGGAGCTGGAGCGCCACTGCCCGCTCAATAACCTTCCCTAAAAAGGGAAGGTTAGAGACAGGTCGGTAGCTGGCGAGCGCGTCTACGTCCAACGATGGTTTTTTCAGCAGGGGGCGCACCACAGCCTCTTTTAAGCAAGGCGACAACCTCCCCTGCCGAAGGGACGCATTCACCACCCTCGCCAGCACCGTCCCCAACGTCTCCCCGGAAGCTTTTATTAACCAGGACGGGCACGGATCTAGTTGACAACACGTGGCCCTCACAGACCCCAGGACATCCACCACATCGGCCGGCGTCACTTCCTGAAACTCACCCCATAAAGATGGACCAGACGGACCCTCCGCCCCCCCGCGCTCTTCCCCTACTGCTATCAACCCAGCGTCGAAATCGGCCTGAATCCGAGCGATCTTGTCTGCGAAGTAGATGACAAACTCCTCACAGCGGGCCCGGGACAAGTCCCCATCCAGGCGGAGGGAGGCCGGACTAACCAGCCCCCGCACCACCCGAAACAGCTCCGCTGGACGCGACTTCGCAGACGCTATGAGGACGGCGAGGAATTCCTTCCTCGCCGTCCTCACAGCCTCCACATAGGACCGCAAATGGGCCCTATGGAGAAGACGATCGGAGACAGACCGAGTCCGACGCCAGCGTCGCTCTAGCCTCCTGCCCACACGCTTCATACACCGCAGCCCCTCAGTAAACCAAGGGGTCCTGCGGTGACGAGACCGAGGCAGAAGGCGCCTCGGAGCCACCCTGTCAATGGCCTCCTCCAGCAAGATGTTCCAATGCCGGACCAGCTCATCCACAGAGTGACCGTCCACATCCAGGGTAAGCTCCCTCAGGACCTCCTGGAACCGCTGGGGTTCCATCAGCCTCCGAGGGCGGACCATCCTAACTGGTCCCTTCCCCTTCTGGAGGGGGCGCGCTAAAAGACCGGCCTGAAGGAGGTAATGGTCCGTCCACGACAAGGGCACCGCTGTCACCTCCCCCACAACCGGACCCCCCGCCTCAAGGCCAGAGCTGAAGATCAGGTCGAGGGTATGTCCCCCCACGTGGGTCGGGCAGATCACCCACTGGGACAAGTTCATAGTTGCCATGGCGGCCATGAACTCCCGCTCCATCCCAACAAGTCCAGCATCGGCGTGGACGTTGAAGTCCCCCAGAACCAAAGTCATGGGGGAGCTCCACACCACCTCCGAGGCCAGCTCCACTAGAGCGGTAAGGGATGCCGCCGGGCAGGAAGTGGCCCGGTACACCAGCAGCACCCCTAGCTTGCCCCCCGCAAATAGATGATAATGTGGAGGTAAATGGGTTGGATGGGTGAAATAGGAGGAGGATGGCAATGGATTAGGAACAGGAAGGAACAAGAACTTCTGGGAGAGAGGGAGCCTTCTGAAACACCTGCTGTTTAGGAACAGTGACTAGCTCAGATGCTGTTCAGCAACAGTGACTAGCTCAGAAGGTGTTGGGAAGGGGGGAGGCAGACAGTTTTGTTTCTTGCTGTGCCCGCCTCATCGCAAGCCCCATTGACTCCGTGCAGCCTAGCTGTGGCCAATCGCAAACTGTGAAGCCAGTGCTCTGAGGTGAAAAGGGATGGTGATTGGGCAGGCTGGCTGCTACTCCAAGCCTCTCCACCTCTGGTGCCTGGAAGTCTGCTCCTCAGCTAACTCCCCCTCCCTGTCAAGTTTGACCTTCCAGTGACACGTTTTTGCCACCCGAACGTAATCCGAACTGACCAAACTGTTCCGTCAGTTCGACGTTCGGAAGTTCGTTCAGTTTGGTCAGTTCGTGTTCAGATTCAGGTTTGGGTTCGGTCATCCGAACAGGCCTAGTTCAGGCCAAACTCTGAACTTCCGAACCACATTCGCCCATCCCTACTACTTTGTAGTTGTGGGTGAAATGGCTCAAATGCAGGTGGTTTGTGAAGCTCTTTTGGTGCCTTTAGGTTGAAAGGCACTGTTTAAATGTAAGGCATAATTCAATAAGGCAAATATTTAGACAGCTATTCAGAGTTTAATTGCCAGACAGGGCCCGTTTTGAGCCAGAGGAAGGAGGGTAGTGCCCTTGGGCTGGGGACAGTACGTGTCCCTACTGCCCTCGCAGTCACTTCTCCCAGGGGGTTGTCTCAACCGCTTGCCACACCCTGAAATGAGGTTGGTGTCACCTCCCCCCATCTCTTATGGAGATGCCCCATTCTAATTTACTCCTATCCTGAACCCGGTGCTGGACCCCTGTCACTAAGGGTCCACCGATCCCTGTTGGATCCGCTGATCCCTGTCCAACCTCCACCTAAATTCCACTCCCCAAAACATCAATTAACTTTTCCTTCAGCACCAACAAATATCACTCATTCCCCGCTGGGGAAAGGTGAACCCCATCCTGCCTGTACAGTTCCGGTCTATGATGCGATATGGTGTGGTGGCTGATTATGGCCCTGCTCAATCCCTGAAGCCACCGTGCTATTTCCCTATTGATTGTTTCCCTGGTCTTATCTATCTTTTGTGGTGTAACCCCATCGTCCCACGAAACCCACTCTACTAAGTCAGTCCAGACTAGCCTTACCCCGGGGAACATTCGCTTAACTTCCCAGATGTCATTCCTGATGTCTTTCAACATCTGGACTCCTTTGACTTGCACCTGGTCATTCTCCCCGAGATGTATCATTAGAACATCAGGCATGGCAACCCATCTCTCCCTCCACAAAGTAGAGAGTAACTGCCGCCATCGCATGCCTCTGTGGCCTAACCAGCAAATGTGTGCATGTGCTGACAACCCCAGCTGGGTTCCCCAGTTCAATTGTCATGCCGTCTTGCCAGCCCAGTGAACCAGACTCTGGGCCATGATCCAAACCAGACTCCTTAGGTGATGGGAGGGACCTGGTGGAAGATAAACAATATTTATTGATGGGTAACCAGCAGGGGAGCTCTGACATAGGCCGTGTACACCCGCGAGCGCCACCAGCCAATGACCTTGTTATCTTGATCCAGCATGCTGGCTGTCTCAGTGAAACTGGCCACTTCTATTCTAAAGGAGTGGGTTCCAAATAGGCTGGCAGGTAAATTAAGGGCAGAAAGAACCGAACGCAGTACCGCCATCAACTGGTATCTGGTGACGGTCCTGCCATCTGCGTTCTGAAAAAATACGCCCGGAATCACTGGGTGGGCTGCTAGGTACAGTGTGAGCACCTGTACTGGGCACAACCACGGCGATCCAGCCTGTGCAAGCCTGACTATATGCCCCCTCCTCTCTGGTTGGTCTTTGAACACTGAAGACGAATTGCTACCTCCCAGTCACTAAGCCTGATGTCCTCAATGGCTAGGGCCCTGGTGAATAGATCTCTGGCACAGTCGGCAACCAACACGCTAGCTCTGAATACCCCCAAAAAAGCCACTGGGAATACTGCTGAGAACAACCTGGCCTCACTTTTGGTTGAGCAGATGCGGGGAGGGTTCCACACAAATCTGCCAATATCTGGAGTGTAATGGGAAGTCTATTGTCAGAAAGGGGCCCCCGCTCCCTCACCCATGCCTCCATCAGTCACCTAGTGAAAAACCCCTTACCCAGCGAAGGGTGGCCAGCGAGCCAGCTCATAAATGCTATCGCTGCCAATGTAAATGCCAATAGTGGCCACCGCCATCGCCACCCCCAGCGCCTCAGCTCAAGCAAGAACTGAAGCATCTGGGTCTCTGGTATGGGAAAACCCAAACCCAACTCCCACCCCTGGGCCGAATGATAGCACTGGAACACAGTAAATGCCCTGCCATATGCAGCCCTGGTCCGAGATGCCAGGGATCCCTAGACTGAGTGGAGCAAATATAATATCCAAGGGTCCACGCCCACTGGGGTAAGGGCTCCGGGTCCAGTCTGGCTCTAGGTGCGAATGAGTGAAACCGCTCCATCTGGAACTGAGAGAGGACAGCTGCCACACTGTTACTCACACCCAGCACGTGCTTAGCCTGGAATAAGATGTTGTGGCACAAACAGGTGAGGACGAATGATCTAACTAAACCCATGACCCTGGGGAGTGTTATGACTGGGCATGGATGATATGCACCACCACCTGGTTGTCGCACCAGAAGAAGACTGCGTGGTTCGCGAACTCTTCCGGCCAGAGATGTACTGACAGGACAATGGGGTAGAGTTCAAAGAAAGTCAGGGCCCCACATCATCTATCCTGGAAAACTACCCCAAATCCCATTCCACCAGCTGCATCGATTGAACCTGGAGCTCCGCTTCCACCAGGAGCCTCTCTCTCCATATGCTGACTCCATTGAAATTGGCAAGGAACAAAGCCCAGGTCTGCAGGTCATCCTTCATGTCCCGCGGGACCCGTATATGATTGTGAGGCTGGGGTCCAACCGCTAGTTTGGCATATAAGCGTGACAGGAAAGCCCTCCCCGGGGCTACTACCCTACAGGCAAAATTCAGGCTGCCTATCAGGGGTTGGAGCTGACGATCCGTGACCTTGTGCACTGCCAAGCACCCCCCAATCTTTGCTCTAATGTCTTCTAGTTTGTCGTGCGGGAGCCAGGACACCCCCGCCACTGTATCTAGCTCTATCCCTAAATACTGAAATGCTGTGGCTGGACCCACTGATCTTTCCGGGGCTAGGAGGATGCCCAAACTGGACGCCAACACCTGAACCTTTTGCACTCATTGGCATTTGCGCCTTCGATGAACAAGAAATTGTCCAAATATTTGATGATTTCCCCCTCATCAGCACGCTGCCGGACCACCCACTCTACCAAGAAACTGAAGCACTTAAAAGCCGAGCACGAGATCGAGCAGCCCATGGGCATGTCCTTGTCAAAATAAAACTGGCCTTGGAAATGGAAACCGAGGAGGTGGAAGCTATCCGGGTAAACTGGGAGAAGGTGAAATGCAGACTTGATGTCGCACTTCGCCAGCAGAGCCCCTGGGCCCTGGTGCTTCGCTAAGGCCATGGTCATGTTGAATGATGCATACCAGACTTTTGCCAATTCCTTGGGAATGGCATCATTCACCGACATCCCCCCTTTGGATAAGACAGGTGATGAATCAACCTGAACTCCCCCAGGGCCTTCTTGGGGACCACCCCTAATGGAGACACTATCAGGTTAGGGAAAGTAGGGGAAGGGAATGGGTCAGCTACCCTACCTCCTGCTTTCTCTTTGTCAGTTTTTTTGCACACAATGACCTCCATCCCCAGCACTGATTTTAAGTCGGGTGTGGTTTTTTATGGCTGCACCTCCCCTGCTTGTATGCGAAAGCCCTCCCGGGATGCTTCAACTACATAGTCTACTTCAGCCTGGTCCAGGTGTAGTTCAAGGGCTGCCGCCAGTTGATCCACATCAATTAGTGTTGCGGCCCTTTGCCAGGGGTACCTGCCCCGGTTCTCCCTACACTCCTCTACCAGGTGGTCCCAGGAGGGGTGTCTCCCTTTGGGCCCTGTCCTTGCTCTGGGACATGCTGCCGCATTGTGGTGGCCTGAACAGGTTGGGCAGGAATGGCGAAACCTGTATGATGGACAGGAGCACTTCCTCGCCCGCGTGAACTCCCAGAATTGGCCCACTGTGTTACCCAGTGCCCATCTGGCATCACCATGAAAAGTATCATTGGCGGGGCGACGCCCCCTCTCACCAAGAGGGGGGTCACTATCCGACCTCGGTGCATTGGCCCCGTCCACCATGCAATCCAACCAGAGGTCAGGTGCATGGGTGTCCCACCTTGTGTCTGGGATGAATGCTTCCTGGTGCTGAAACTCCTCATCATAATGTAGCCAGGCCCCTGAGGGGCTGGACTTGTAGGCCCGGTGGATGATATCCGCGTACTTAAGTAGCTCTGTAGCCCTGTTGGGGAAGGCCTGGATCACAACACTGTGGTAGATGGCAAAGGCCGCAGTTCAGTTGGACCAGTTCCTATCAGCTTTCGGGCGCTTAAAGCACTCTTTCTCCTTCTTGTCCTCTGGGTCCGAGGGATCTACCATTGGATCCCTGAACAACAGGGTGAACAGGTCTACACATTTCCCTTTCCATATCATTTCCCTAGTGGCGGGTAACAGGTGTGCCCCTATAGGCGATGACACCGGCACGTAGCCTACACCTGGCAACAGTTACCTTCCTGTCCCCCCAACCTGAGGGTATGCCATCACTGTGGCTGCTGGGAGGCCTGGGGCTGCCCAGACCTGAAGTGGCTGTCCTATATGCTGTGGGAGCACTGGGAACTGGGGTGAGACCACCACAGGTGGCCAGGGCCACCAGGAGGGCTGGAGCAGCCCACACCTGGCACTCCTGTCCCACCTGCAGTGGGAGCACTGTGGGTGCTAGGAAGAGACTGTCCGTGGGGGCCATGCTAGGGTGGGCTATGGGCACCCACGCTTCCTTCCACCACAGTAGTTGGGTGGGGGATTCCGTCACTGCGCTCACTGAAGGACCTCCCCCCGGTGACTGGTGGGCAGCAGCAGGGACCGCGGGTATGGGCGGAGCTTCATACACCCCTTGGGTCCCTTGGCCCCACCCATTGAGGTATCCCTCCACACTGGTTTGTGCCAGAACCGTGAGGCCCACTATTCCCAACCCGCTTGCGAGGGTTATTCCTGGCATACCTTGGATTCCTCAAGCTGCTGATGCTTGTGAGGCTGGTGCTCCAGCGGCTTATTGTTTTCATTGCCCGGGGGAACCCCGTGCCTTGGGGGTTTGTGACACTCGTGGCTACCTGTGGGAAACAGTGGGTATGAGGGGGCACACACCCCCCCTTCCACCCCTCTCCTGCCCGCTCGGTATGGTGGTGGGAACTGCGTCATCAGTGCCTACAGAGAACCCAGTGAAGCATCTAACCCGGCCGCGCGGCCTGGCAACACAGACAGTCCCTGGCCCATGGGGGCCGGGCTGGCTCTGCTATCCTGGCGTCCCTCCCCATCGCTATCCCTCCCCACCGGTTTGCACTGGAACTGTGAGGCCCACTTTTCCTAACCTGCTCGCGGAGGTTATTCTCTGTGTACCTTGGGTACTACAAGCTGCTGATGCTTGTGGGGCTGGTGCTCTGGCGGCTCTTCATCTTCATTGCCCGGGGGCACCCCTGGCCTTGGGGGTTCATGGCACTCGCAGATACCTGTGGGAAGCAGTGGGGGAGGGGGGCACCCCCCCTTCCACCCCTCTCCAACCTGCTCGGTACGGTGGCGGGATCTGAGCCATCGGTGCCTGCAGAGAACACAGTGGAGCATCTAGCCCAGCTTCACAGCCTGGCAATCCGGGTCCGCTATCCTGGTGGTCTGGCCTTGGGTGCCTCGCTGCCGGCAGGTCCTCGATGAACCTTGCTGGGGGGTTAACCTACTGCCTCCCCTTCTTTGTAGCTGGGGGGCCTCCAGTCCCACTGATTCATTCTTTGGTGGGGGCAACCCCTAGCTCCCCTGGGTAGGTGCCACATCGGGCTGGTGAACACTCCCACCCCCCACCCCCATGGTCATGCTCTGGAGTAGGGCCCCACAGCCCGTCAAACAATCCCTCAGTGATGGCTTGGTGGGGACCAGTCCTGGGACATTTTAGCTCCCCACCCCCTCAGGCTGCTTGTTACCTGGTGGGACCCAGCTTTCCCTTGCTTGTCGTGGTATCTCGTGGGCCACAGGCCCTGCCCCCTGAGCTGCATGTGCAGGGTGCGGCAGTGTTTTCACCGCCTTTTTCTTTGCTCCCATGCCTCAGGGTCCCCTGGTGTTGGGAACATCTGCGGAACCCGAAGTCTGTTCTGCTGCTCAAACAGACCACTGCCTCCCGACTGAGGGGGGCAGCAGTGAAACACACACAGCACCAGCCATTGCCAGGCGGTGCACCAATCAATGCAGCACGCTCTTCGCACCCAAACCCGGCCAGGGTTATCTAGCAACCCTGGCCAGGTAAACTCTACTCCTAGCAGCCACTTCCCTTCCATCCCTTCCCCCTGGGCCAAACCCCCCCCCCCCCCGGGAACTAGCTGGACACAGCAGGCAGAAGATGGGGAATAAAACAAACCCCCGATCTCACACCCCTTTCCTGCCCCATTTTCTACTGGGGGGGGGGGGCGCACGGCAAATATGCTGTCATGGCCATGATTGGGCAATTGGGAGATTTTTCTCTCTCTGATTGTATCAGTAAAACAGGGATCATGCTATTACCAACCTCACAGTGGTATTGTGGAGATTTTAATTAGCCAAATCCTATTCAGTCTTGACTCAACAAAAACACTTGTTCATCTTCATGTGAGTTTTCTTAAGTAAGAACTAAAAATGCAGATTCTTTACTGGGCTGACCCAGGCCAGGAAAGACAAAAATAAGGGAGAGACCGTCACCTCCCACCACTGCACCTCCTGACCTCTTCAACACAGGAGCTACTCCATCCACTTGTTCAGCATCCAGAATGTTCAAATGCAGTTAGGAAACAGAGTAAGATGGAGGGCAGTTACGTCCTTAATTTCAGGTGTCCCCCCACCGCCCTTTGGCACCAATGGTGTAAAGTTCTGTGCTTCTGTTTTTACACCCAGAGCTTTATAAGGTCTGACCTTTTTAGGAATAAGCCCTGGCTTGTGTGTCAGCTGACATTGCTCAGCATCTCTCATAGTGTAATCAGCTCCCTGGAATAGCATATCTAGGGTTGTGTATAGAGTCAAGTTTTTTTTCTATTTGTATTTGTGTTTAGGATTCATGTTTATTTGTATCTTTACCTACATTTCCCCATTGCTGCCAGTGTGGACCACACAATGAACATGTGCCCCTGCATTTGGGTTATTTTGGCAAGGAAGTGCAGGGCAGATCTGCAAGCTTGACATGCCTATAAGGAATGAAAAATGCTGTTAAAACTGCTGCTAAGTCTTCTACCAATTTAAATGGGGGACACTGGTGGGGAAGGGTGGAGAATATGGGTAGCTTAGTAGGGAGGTTGTGGGCTTTGGTAGGTAGGAATGGATATGAATGGATCCGGGTACCGGATTTTTTTTTACATTGCGGCCATTTAAATGAATGGCTGCAATGTAAAAAAAAAACACCAAAAACCTCCCCGAGTCCAGGCTGCATGGGTGAAAGGGGGGACACCCCCCACCCACCCTGCCCAGCCTGGATTTTTTTTAAAAAATTCCCCTCCATTGCCGGCAAGTTCAACCGAGAGCCACCCCCCAGCACCAGCAGCCGCGGCGTCCCAGCAGCAGCCGGTAAGTATTAGACCTGATCCCTGGGGGGGGGGGTTAAACACCCCCACCCCCAGGGATCACCCTACTACAAGTTCCCCCAGGATCCAGTACCTTCAGTTCAGCTCCGGGTGGCGGCAGTGGCGGTGGTCCGGCGGCCTCAGCGCCGGCTGTGGCTGCCGGCTTCAGATGCTGTAGGCCTTCCGGGGAACTTCTGGGTTTCCCCGGAAGGCCTACAGC
>QEPC01002494.1:2610695-2662742 GCA_003113815.1 Sphenodon punctatus
CCCCCCCCAGGGGATCAGGTCTAATACTTACCAGCTGCTGCTGGGACGCCGTGGCCGCTGGTGCTGGGGGGGGGGCTCTGGGTTGAACTTGCCGGCAATGGAGGGGAATTTTTTAAAAAAAATCCAGGCTGGGCAGGGTGGGTGGGGGGTGTCCTCCCTTCCACCTGCACAGCCTGGACTCGGGGAGGTTTTTGGTGGGGGTTTTTTACATTGCGGTCATTCATTTAAATGGCCGCAATGTAAAAAAAAATCCAGTACCCAGAATCCGGTAACCGGACCGGATACCGGGTTGAATCCGATAATGCCGGTACACCCAGTACCGGCATTATCGGATACTGGAAATTCCGGTAGTCCTGATCCTACTGGGGACTGTAGTTCTGAACCAGTAGCAGCCCCTGCATGTGTGGAGGAATCACTACAGGCTCCTCAGGCAGATGACTAAGCTGAGACTCAGAGAGCAGCATGGCTCTAAGCTGGATATGTGCTGCAATTTTGGTGGCCAAATTTGAGATGTCACACACCACTTTTTCCAGAAAATGTTGGGTTCACTCAGAACCCAAATAAGCAGCCCTGTTATTTTTGTTTTAAATTTTGAACCCCCAAAAGCTTTTTTTTAACCTTTATTTGTGTTTTTATCAAAACCCAAATGTACAGTCCTAATCATGTCTGATGTCGACAAAGTTAGTCTAATTATTTATCAATTATAAAGTTGGTGAACTAGATAAAGACTGACAAACACTTTGAATACCATTACAGCATACCTGTGTGATAGATCATTTTACAGACAGGGAACAGAAATTAATACCCAATGACCCTTCCAAAGCCATCCATTGTGTCCATGGCTAAGATGGGATTGAACCCATGTCTTGCAGGTTCCCAAGTCCAACATATTTATTCACTATCCCACACTAGCTCTGTTAAGACATACAGACAGCAATGTCAAATATACCCCAAACACTGCCCATCATTCTACAGATGTTTATTGCTTGCTCAAGTTGATTGATTGAGTACCAAAGTGATGGATTGTAGCTATATTGAGGCAAATTTGGATTTTTATTTTTTTTATTGATGAAATTGTAAATATTGTTAAATTAATGGGTAATTTTTCCATATCTTTTGTACGTGTTCCTAGTTATTATCTATCCTCAATGCTGGTGCTGCAACGCACACACTGTAGTTCCACATTGCACTGCTAGTCAGCAGTCCCATTTTACAGATGTGTCAACTCTAGCTATCAGCAAACCACGGGGTCAGACCACGAGTTCAACTGCACAATGACTAGACTGGGTAGAGAGGACAAACAAGGACCAATCCAGCCAGTACAGGTCAGAATCAGAGATAAACTGAGAGGAGCTTCAATTCCAATGGCAGAACTAGTCAGTAGTCATGCTGGGTCAAAACATTGGGAGAATCAGTCTGGCCGCATGCAAGATGGAACATGCAGTAGTTAGATGGACATAAAGGAGAAGCCGGGAGTAAAGCTGAAATGGGTACCTGCAAGAATGAGTAAACCCATTAAAATTTCCAGTAGGTTTAGTGCAATTAATCATACACACATTATGGTTCAGGTACCAAAAATCTCCCAAACAATACCATCATGTTCTGTGCCGGATTACCTGGGTGGGACCAGAGTGTGACAGAAGGCATGCTAGTAATGAAGTTGAAGTCAGGAAGAAGGCTCAGGCAAGTTACCAGGATGGAGCTAGGCACAGCAGGGATTGAAGTGGGGCTGGGACCAGGAGGAAGGAGCATCTAAATCAGGTACCAAGGTTGGAATACACATTGTAGAGGTCCTGGTCTGAAGAAAGGGCAACAACCCCTCTAATTGCTCAGAAAACTCCCTAGGGTTGACCCCGAAAGGGGACCTGGCCAATCAGGAATGGTTCCTACCTGGTGGCAAAAGAATGAGAAGGTTAATAGGTTACAATGTGCCTGTTTCACCAGCGTGGAGTTATGGTGATGGGGTCCTGCCTTTGGGTACAGGAAACCAGGGTTGTACTGAAGATTGTAGCAAGATGGAAAATGGAGGTTGTAAGAATAAGAGTTTGCTTAGGGGTCTCAGTAAGGCCAGCTTTTGACTTCCACCTTCGGCAGGCTGTCCAGTGGACTGCACTGGTCCCCATTTCCCATGCTTCCATCAATATTCTCCACTTTACTGTACACTGTAGGTACTTTTTTACAAGTGCACGGTGCTGGTTCAGCTCCATGTTGTAATAGTTTAACATTTTCACAGTTTACTGATTGAGCTGCACACACTTTGATGATTCAACTGCCTGTTTCACTGATCTAGCTGCCTACTTTGATCATCCAGCTGTTGAGATTATAACTGTATTACCAATAATGCTGCCTAGTTTTATAATTGAGCTCAAAACTTTTTTTTACACCAGAGTACTCATACAGCAAATTTTCTTTCTTTGAGTTCCATATTTTAGTTAACATTTTTCATACTCTACTAATCTCATTGCAGTGTTTTAGTCCAATTAATCACCCACAATAATAATAATAATAATAATAAATTAATAATTAATAATTAATTAATGTAATAAATTTACTTCTTGACAAAACTATGTTATCATGGCCCTTTTCACACAGACACTCTAACGCCAATTATGATACATGTTGCATGGCACCCATAGCACAGACCTGCAGCTCTGCAACATGTGTCATAAAATGTAACACCCATTTTATCAGTGTTAGAGTTTCTGTGTGGAAAGGGCCCATTTTAGCTTTAGAAACTGCATGGTCTGGTCTACTTTTGACACATAAAATCCTCATAGCAATAATAACCAAGCAGGCCAGATTTACACTGAGAGATTTATGGTGCTGGGAAAGATCTCAATAGTAATAATTATAATTAATAATACATTAATTTGCATAGCTCCCCTCCCAGATGACACTTGGAGTGCTGTAAAAACAAGACAATAATAATATTTATATTAATTCCAAAACACTTTCTAATTAGAGCTGAAAAGGAACACACATATAAACAGGTAAACATGTCAAATTGAACTATCCAACTTGGAAATTAAGCTATTCAAACTGAAAATGGCAGTTTTGGAAATAACCAATACCTGTTTTCACTTTAGCAAGTATCTCACCCCTGCAGCCCCCTTCTAGTTTTTGAGCTTTTTTTCAGTTTGCTTATTTTGGTCAGTTTGGTATCTTGGTTATATAATGTTGGCAATAGTCACACTATTGTGAGTGCACAATTGCCAAAAATGATATAACCAAAATAGTGATCCAACTAACATTTCAAAATAACCAAACGGGGGGTGAGGGTGGGGGTGGGGAACCGAATGTCCAAAATGGAATACCCAAGAAAACACAAAAGTGAGTACATATTCAAGTATTCAAAGTGCTACCCTAAAATGGGAATAAACAAATCTGATGTCCACTAGGGGTGTGCATTTCATTTTTGTAATAATAATAATAATAATAATTAATAATTAATAAAAAGAAAAATAAGTTTTCCTTTTCGTTATTTTCATTATATTTTGGCAATTTATGGTAATTTGTGGTAATTTCTGGTAATTTCAGTATTACTGATAATACCAGAAATGACCACAAAATACTAATAATACTGAAAATTACAGGAAAGTACTACAAAATAAAGAAAATGAAAATAAATAGGAAAAATGAAAATTAATAACAAAAAAGAATGAAAACAAAATAATGTTAATAATGAAAAATAAATAAACACTAAAGCAATTCCTTCCCACCCACCCCCAGCACCCTTATTGCCCATTTAAACTCTATTCTGTATGTTGTTGCTTTTATGGAGGAAGGAAGTGAAGTGAAGTACTTGGCTTTCAATAATCTGCACCGCAAATCATATTTTGTCTCACTTATTTGAATGAGACACTGAACAAGCAAAGAGGCTAGACTATGTTGCTGAACTCACTAGAGGTTCCAAGACTTATGCAATGATCCTAAATTTACACGCCCCAAAGCTGATGGGCTCTGCCAGGGCAAGCACACTTATGCATTTTTTACATGGATGCTGCCACCAGCCCAGTGGGTGGAGATGGGTGGGTGAGCACACCCAGCAAACGCCCAGAGGCTCCAAGCCAGGAGACGTTTACATGGACAGCGCCGTGGGGAGATTGTGGGATGAAAGGGGAGGGGCCAGCACACACCCAATGGGCCAAAACTCACCCCGAGTAACACTGAGCAAACACCCATGACATTTACACAGACAGCCATGACACTGACCAGAGGGGAATCCCTGCCCAGCACAGGGATGAGACAACATGGCTGACTGAGGGCAAATGAAGCCTCAGCACCACCCCTGAACTGCCAGACCCTGTGTGGGTGGGGTCGGAGGGATCAGGGATGACAGGAGACACAAAGTAATGGCTCCTGGCCAACCCTGAGACAGAGGCCAGACAGACGGGTGCCACAGACCCTTCCCAACCAGAACCCGCCCACACACAACCGTGAACACTAGCACACAGGGAACGGCAGCATGCCAAGGGGACAGAGGGACACCACTGTGGGGGGGGGGACAGGAAAGGGCAACGGGGGAAAGGTCAAGCCCCAAAGCAGCAGGGGTCCCCAACACAAACCCCCGAACACCCCAGCAAAGCCCCTGTACACGCAATCCCAAGGCCCAGATACGAGACCAGAATGGGCACAGGCTGTGTGGAAGCACACACCACAGCCAGGTTGGCAGGGGACATTTGGGGGGAGAACCCCATAACACACAAACTGGCAGCGAAGTCGCTGCTGCCCGCCAAACACCAACCATGGATGTGTGTAGCCAAGGGGGAGACCAACACCAAGGCAGGGAGGGGAAAGGCACTAGGATAACAGACAAGGGGATGGCCCCCCGGCCCAAGGGACAACATGGAAGGGGGGGAATGAAACAGGGCTGGAGGGGGCCAAAAGGGAGTCAATACATGTAGCCGAGTGGCCACAATATGCCGGAAAGGGAACCATCGGTAAACCCCAAGGGGGCCATCAAAGCTGCAGCACAACCACTGGGGGGGAGGGGAGAGCTCGAGTTACCCAGTTCCTGCTAGATAACCATGGCACAACCACCATAAGTCGCCCACACAATAGAACAGCACAATGGGAAAGAGAAGACACACAACCCGAGAAGGAGCAAAACAACTTTAATAACAAGGGAAAACAGAGCAGAACACTAAACATGGACAAGGGAACTGGGGAACTGGCACAGAGAAGATTGGTGGGGCAAATCCCCACCCTCAATAGGGATGTCAACCCTGTACCTGGCTCCAGCGATCCATCTGGACTTCAGAACCTCCTCCTGCTTCCTGGTCTGCTCAGCTATCATCGCCTGCACTAAGGGGGAGAGGGAGCGAGCCATCATGACAGTCCAAGGGCCACAACAATGGGTGAAAACAGACATGATGTTAACCACCTTTTAACCACCCTTGGTGGTCATTTATGCATGTTTCAGGGCTGCATACAGCACCAATACAGCCCTGCAACATGCATAAATAACATGCATAAATAACCACCAAGGGTGGTTAAAGGGTGGTTAGTGTCATGTCTGTTTTCACCCAATGAAGAACCCCACACAGACATCAGGTGGGAGGTCCCCGGATACACACAGTACACTCACTGATCTCCTTGTAGACCTGTGCCCCAGCATGGAGCTCTGAGGCTGCATGCTGGAGCTGCCCGGTCATCTGCCCCAGGCAAAGCACGGTCAGGAACACAACCAGTGTAGCTAGAAGGGAGAATGAAGAGGGAGAAGGGGAAAGGGTGCAAGGAAACATCAGGGGTTAGCAGAGGACAATCAGCACACAGCACTCACACCCCAAACATGAACATCGGGTCACCCATGCCATAACCCCACCGGCAGGGATCAAGCGGGATCATGGGTGGGCAACTGTTGGGCCAGAAACAGGTCAGACTCATTGTCAGCAACCCATCTCTCCCGTCACCCATCCATCGCCAACAGTGCACATGGGGGGAATCAACAAGGGGTGCCAGGAGCAGCTGTAACCTGGGCGATCCCAGTGAGGGGCCAAACCAATGAGAAGCAACCGCTGGACATGGAGGGTGATGTGTGTCAATAGGGGAGGATGCCCCGGGAGGATGGGATAGCCAGATCAGGGAGCAATCAGAGGGTGCTCAGTAAACATGGGCCCCTGGACAAGACTCTCCCTGGCAAATAGGCCCTTGCAGAATTCCCAGGAACACATATGGGCATCCACCATGAATCAGGGCAGGAGGTGGTTATTCATGGCAGCTGCAGCCCTGACATTGGATTGGTTTAGCACCACTTGCAAAGCACACAGCTCCAAGGTGGTAGGGGTCCCAGTCAGTAGTTGGCCACCAGCATCAGGGGGTAGCAAACCGAGCATTCCCAGAAGCATGTTGGCACATGCCGACCACTCCTCCTGGGCACAACCATCAGCCTCGGGGCCCGTTACACACCCTGCCATGACTGTCTAAAGGGCTGAGTGGTGGATTGCAATGGAGTTCCACAGAGAGCAGCTGGGAATTAGTGATGCGTGAGGAACAGCACATCGCTAGCTGGAGGGTGACCTGAAATGCTGATATTTGATAGGCTGCTTAGCCCTGTGAAGTCCAAATCCACACACAGGGTGGATACATTCCAGCGCAGGCAATGACAAGAGAACAAGCCCATGGCTGGTTCCAGCACAGAGCTAATGAGGCAGTGGATACCACATATCTTTAGTGTGCACATCTACATGATGCCATGGCCTTCACTCGCTGTCAAAGATACAGAGATGGTGCTGATGCATCCCGATCACTGTTCGCATGGGGGCATGTCACAGGCAATGGGGGGGGCAGACTTCCCCCTGTCAATGGTGCAGCTCCGCTGTGGCCGAAGTCCCCTGCCATGCAGGAAGACAGCGCAGGTGAGGGGATGTCCATTAGGCCTGGTGAGTGGTGATAATTACCAGGTGTGCAGAACACACCCATGGTACTGCACTAATCAATGGGCACCAAGTATATTCCATCAAAGTATTTGTGGGATCCAGTTCCATTGCATTGGTGTGTAGAGAGTGGTGGTGGATGTGTGGTGTGTGTGAAGTTATTTAGAAAGGGAGAAAAGCTAGTACAGAGGTGGTGCTGTCCATTAGCGGGTGTCAGTGCCTAGCATGGGGTATGGGAGTGTGCTTGGTGGCTTGCCCAAGACAGCATACCCCAGTACCTGGTGTTAGCCATTGTGCTACAGGGGACAGGTGAAGCACGGTGTGGGTGTGTTGGGTGCACAGGGCTTGGGGGTTGGAGGCACAGGCTGCAACCGGGTGGTTGGATAGTAGTCAGGGCATTGAGTAGACAGGTGCTTGAGCGGGCCACAAGCACAACTTTGCAGGGATTGGGGCATGCCACCTGTTCACTTAGGGGGTTGTTGGGTAGCTGTTTGGTGATCCATCATAGGTTCAGGTGGTGGGAGTTCACAATGTGTGTGGTGGTGGTACCATGCTCCCTGATGATGAGCCCCCAGAGGAGACAGCAGTTCTGCTAATGGTTCTGGGCACATGCTTTGTGATCCTGGCCCAGGTGTTCCAGCAATGGACTGAGCTACTCCTCCCAGTGCCCCACTTCTACAACCATGGGACACAGTGCAGGAGAGTTCACTGACTATATACTCTTCTAGTATATAGTCAGTGAACTCTTGACTATATACTAGAAGAGAAATGAAAATTGTTAGAATGTCTATCTAACTTGTTTTAGAACTGGGATCTTATCAGTCTGTGCCTCAGTGATTAATGACTCCATGGCACAAGTATCCCCTTTCAACTAAGTTTCTAGGAGTACCTCCCCTTGGTAAAGTTTTAGCTAGCAGCTGGATTCAACTAATTGGTCAGCAGTTAATTGTGAAGAAAACCTGACAAACTCCGTGATAGGTCTATTCTTTAACTGATGTCATCTGACTTGGAAATCATATTACTATAAGGGTGAGAACAGTTCTTTGATTCATCAGAAAGAATTCTAAATTGGCATGAGAGTCTTTACTCACCTTGATGGCAAAACTGGGCACAGAACTGGGTAATATGAAAGTATATTCTTTTGATACCTTTGAGCCAATGAATTAAGCATATGTTAGCTTGTAAGGCTGTTTCTTGAATCAGAAATGTTTATTTAGATCATGTAGTAGTAAACTGACTTTGATTCTCTTTTGTAACATATTAGAACTTTTCATTTGAATTTAAGTAAACTATGTTGTATGTTTATAATATTCTTTGTCTCAGGGCTTCATTTATAAATAATATTGTCTTTACAATACTTTGCTGATCTGGTTGGCTTTTAGCTAAGTGTAAACTAAGTTTCCACAATCTGGAAGATAGCCGCCCTATATCTAGTTTAAGATTATGCCTGGCTGGACCACTAAGTGCATTTTCCATTTGAGGAAACTGAGGCACAATGTGACAGCTCCTCAGCCTTTATGACCATTGTGTGACTGTTCCAACATGACAGTTGAACTGGATGTGTTCACACACAAATGAATGGTGGGAGAAAATGCTGGCTACCTGAACCGACAAGGAATGGACGGACCACTTCCGCATGAACCGCTCCCTGTTGACCCGGCTTGGTGAGATCCTCAACCCACATCTCCGGAGGAATGCTTACAATATGAGGTATCTGCTGCTCCCAAGGGATGCAATTTGCCATGGCAGCGTGGAGGCTGGACACCCTCGATTCATGTCGGAGCTTTGGGGAGCAGATAGGAGTGGGGACGGCTACTGTTAACAGGGCGCTCCATGACGTGTGTGACCTGATAGTGGATCTGCTACTTGAGTGGTTCATCCTGCTCTGGGATCCCGAGGTTGTGATCCACGGCTTTGAGGACATGGGCTTCCCCCATTGTATCGGAGCGATAGACAGCACGCACATCCCTATCATCCAGCCCCCCCATGCCAAGACTGACTATCTGAACCAGAAGCAGGTGTTCTCCATAAATCTGCAGGCCATTGTGGATCACAGGTGCCTATTTACTGATGTGTACACTAGCCAGTCAGGGAGGAGCCATGATGCGCGTATTCGGTGTGCATCACCCTTCTATTCCCACATTTTTGATGGTGAGATAGTCCCCAACCTGTACCAGGTGATTGAGGGTTTTTTCATGACTCCAGTGGTGAGTGGAAACCCTGCCTACCCACCGAGCCCGTGGCTCATGGGGCCTATCCCGTGGCTTGCCCCCCTGAGTGCAGGCTCTTCAATGAGCACCTATCATCCGCTCGGAGCATGGTGGAGCGGACATTCTTCCAGCTGAAGATGTGTTAGTACCTTCTGGTGAACAGGAGGCAGTTCGATCTAGAACACACCCACCCCTCACCCACCCTTGTCCTGGTGGCATGCATTCTGCACAAAATATGTGAGACCAGCACATGTACAGGGTAGGGCATTCTGACACATCTCGGAGGAAAACAGGGACGCACTTTGTAGGCGCATTGTTACCCAGATGGCAGGCAACTAAACAGTTCCTGTGCAATAGGGATGTGTGAACAGACCAGAATTCGGATGTTCGGATGTTCAGACATTCAGACTAAAAACTTAGTTTGGGTTTATGGGTTCGGTTCTGTGGAGTTCAGACCCCATGAATGTTCATAAAGTTCAGCCACAGCAGTCTTGGGGCGCTTCAGAGGGGCCTGTGGTGGCATGGCAGGTAGGGATGGGCGAACAGAACTTGGTTAGGATGTTTGGACTTTTGGTTGTTCGGTCCAAAATCCGAGTTCGGGTTCAGCTGTTCGGTTCAGCGGAGTTCAGTTTGGCCGAACAACCAAAAATAGTGCTATCAATATCAAAACTGAAACCGAATTTGAATATTTTTTTTGTTTGACCCTGAAACTACCCCTGGTCTCCACCCCTGGTGCCAGGTAGAATGCTCCTCCACTTCCTCCCACTTCCAGTCATGTTTACCTGCCTTCCAGTCATGTTTTTCCCACCCCAAACTCATCCAAACTCATCTGAACTTTTCCGAACTGTTCAGCCATTTGAGCATTCGGTTCAGACGTTCGGTTCAGTCGTCTGAACAGGCTGAGTTTGGCCCGAACTCTGAACTTCTGAAACGTGTTCACCCATCCCTAATGGCAGGCAATAAGAGACACAGGAGCAGCAGCAGCAGCAGCAGCAGCAGCAGCAGCATCAGCAGCAGAAGCAGAGACCAGGAAGGCTTGGGGTTTGGCACTCTGGGTTGCCCTGGTAGGCAGGCTCAGCACTTGGCCGCCGGGAGTGCCTGTGGGGGCATGGCTGGGCGTCTGAGACCCAGTGGCAGCAGCAAAGTCCAGGCATTGTAGGCTGCTAGGAATCGGTGGAGCAGCGACAGAGACAAACCTACGTGGTCAGGTGTTGCAGACCGGCATTGTACTCGACCAAGCTCAAGAAGCTCTACTGCAAATTGGGCAAGCCTTCCCTGGTGGTGAATCTCATGGACACCCAGACCCCACCTGTCAGTGCACTCGTCTGAGTTATGCCCATCTACAAGATGGAGGAGCAAATGACTGACGTGCAGTACCAGAAGTAGCAGAAGACATTGGATTGCCAGGGCACAGGAACTGAGGGTGGCACTCCTACTTGACCGGGCATTGCAGGCTGGCTGGCATTGGTGGAGCAGTGGCAGAGGCCCAGCCAGGGCTCGGTAGCTGGCACCCATACTTGGCCAGGTATTGCAGGCAGGCTTGGATTGGTGTAGCAGTGTCAGAAGCCTAGCCAGGGCTCTGTGGCTGGCACCCCTGCTTGGCCAGGTTTTTCAGGCTGCCTGGCATCAGTGGAGCATTTGAAGACAGTGAAGTGGAACAACAGCCTTCCCTGCCTGGAGCATAGACCCAAGAACCCTGATGGTGGATCCTGGAGCTGAAGTGGCTGACTGTTTCTTGATGCAGTGGAATGACAGCTCCTTGTGAGTGAAATGACAGGCCCAGAACCCTCACGGTGCATCCTGGGATTAGAGTGGCAGCTTTTGGATGATGTGGATGGACAGCCCTCCCTGCCTGGAACGTAGGCCCCAGAACCCTGATGGTGGGCCCTGGAACAGGAGTGGCAGCTTCTGGATGAAGTGGAATGACAGCCCTCTCTGCCTGGAATGTTGGCTGGCTGGCATTGGAGGAGAATTGGCAGATGGTGAGGTGGAACAACAGCCCTCTCTGCCTAGAAAGTAGGCTCCAGAATCCTGATGGTGGGTCATGGAGCTGGAGTGGCTGGCTGTTTCTTGATGCAGTGGAATGATGGCTCCCAGTGAGCGTAATGATGGCACCAGAACCCTGATGGTGGGTCCTGGGACAGGAGTGGCAGCTTCTGGATGCAGTGGATGGACAGCGCTCCCTGCCTGGAATTTAGTCCCCAAAACCCTGATGGTGGGTCCTGGGGATGGAGTGGCTGGCTGGCTGGCATTCCTAATGCAGTGGAATGACAGCTCCCCGTGAGTGGAATGAAGGTGTCAGAACCCTAATGGTGGGTCCTGTGGCAGGAGCAGCATAGATTGGATGGCCAGGTCACAGAGTCTGTGACACTGAATAGGCAGAATAAGCAGCAGAAGTAGCAACAGCAGTCGTAGCAGCAGAAGCAGCAGCAGCAGCAGCAGAAGCAGCAGCAGCAGCAGCAGCAGCAGCAGACATTGGATTACAAGGGCACAGAACCCGTGAAACAGCAGAGACAGCAGCAGCAGGAATCAAATTTGCTTCTGCCCAGCACCCATGGAGCCAGGATGGAAGGATTTGCCAGGGAAGAGCTCCCATACAGCAGAAGATGGAAGCAGCAGGATTGCGTGGGCACATTTGGATTTGGCAGGGCGGAACACCCATGGACCAGCAGACAGCAGCAGTGGGATTACCAGGCCAGTGGGGCACATGATCCAGGGTTGCCAGGGGAGGCAGACAGGCACCTTGGCATGAGAGGCAGGCAGGCTGTGGCAGGCACTTTACCATGAGCATGGGAAGGCTGGCTGAGGCAGGCTTTGATCTTGACCACCTGGGTGGGCAGGTAGACAGGCAGCATGGCATGATAATGGGAAGGCTGGATGAGGCAGGGTTTGATCTTGGCAGCCTGGGTGGGCGGACAGACAAGCAGCATGGCATGAGCACGGGAAGGTTGGCTGAGGCAGGCTTTGATTTGGTCACCTGGGCAGGTGGGCAGACAGGCAGTGTGTCATGAGCATGGGAAGGCTGGATGAGGTAGGGTTTGTTCTTGACCACCTAGGAGGGCCGGCAGGCAGGCAGCGTGGCATGAGAGGCAGTACGGAAGGCAGGCTGGGACCTTGGCAGGGCAGTCAGATAGGTTGTCAAAGACTGTGCAGCATGCGAGAGAGAGAGCCAGTCTGATAGACGGGCCGAGATCATCTAGCCAGAGGCCGGATCGCATGCTTACAATTTCCCAATGCAACCCTGTATCATGAGGTCAGTCAGATAGGCTGGCCGAGGCCATCTAGTCAGAGAGAGAGAGAGTCCGGGTGGGCACTGAGCATTTGGAGGGAGAGAGCAGCAGCCCAGATAGAGGAGGAGCCCTGTCCCAAGACTACCCCTGGCATGGGATGGCAGCAGAAGGTTAACCTTTAAAAAAAGAAACTGCTCCACCAGCTTGGCCCCCAGTCTCAGGCAGTACAGCGAACAAATATTCCCCGCCATAGAGAACACCCGCTCTCTGGGGACACTCGTTGGTGGGCAGGACAAGAGACCCATGGACACTTTGGACAAGGCCGGCCACACATTGGTCTTGCTGGCCCAGTAGGCCAAGGGATCACTGCTGGGGTCGATGCATGGCTCCTCCTTCAGGTGGCTCTGCACTGCTGCTGAGGCGCTGTCGTACTCCCTCACGTAACTCTGCCTGCGCACCACCTCCACCACTGCCCTCAGCCATGCTGTCTGCCCTGCTGTACATGAGTCCATGCTCGCCAGAGTGCCCTGCACATGCAAGCAGCTGCTGCTGGCAATAGGGGTGCTGCTGCTGCTTAGCCTACTACAAGTGCTGCTGCTGCTAGGGCTGGGGGCAGGAATAAACCCCACCTGCTGAAAGGGGTGGCCGTGCACTCTCAAGAGCCCGCTCTGCCTCCTGGACCCTCTCCACCAGGTCACCCTTCCAGTGCCCATAGAGCGGTTTCTGGCATGCCACGCTGCCCTTGACCCTGGGGTCCTACATTGTTGCCAAAACGTATTCCGCCCACTGCAGGAGCTCATTGAACCACACCTTTAGCCCTGCCTTCAGCTGCCGCACCAGGGCAATCGCCTCATCTGCAAGTTTCCTGCCCTGACGGCCACAATCCCGTCCCTGGAAAATCTCCTCCAGCCTCCAGAGGAGACTCTGGACCAGAGGGGTCACCTGACTGATGGTTGCCATGGAGGAGCTCATGGTGTCCGTCAAGGCCAGGAATGGTCTCAGCATGAAGACTGTGTTAGTCAGAATCTCCCATTCCACTCCATCATACCATGGAGGTGCCCTGCTGTCCATCATCAGTTGAACCTGATGCAAGGCAGCTTTCTGCTCAAGAAGCTGCTCGAGTATCAGGAACATAGAATTCCACTGGGTGGACACATCCTGCACCAGCTGGTGCACTGGGGAGCCTTGCTCGGCCTGCTTCACCCAGAGGAAGTCGCTGCCCTTCATGCTCCAGTTAAAGAAACTGGCCAGCTTCCTCCCCTGCTCAATCAGGGAGCTAAGGGTGCCGACTCCAATCCCTAGGGACTGTCTCTTATACACATCTAGATGTGTATAAGAGACAGGCCCCAATCCCCTTCTCCCCCAAGCCCAGAGAGTCCCTGACCACCAGGTGAATGGTGTGTGCGGCACAAGGGATGCTGGCTGTCTCTTATACACATCTAGATGTGTATAAGAGACAGGCGCAAGGGATGCTGGTGAAGCCCCCCTCGTGGACTGCCCTCAATATGTTGGCCGCATTGTTCATCACCACACACCCCTGGGTGAAGGGATCACCTGTCATGACTAACTCCATCACCATGGTGGTCAGGGCTGCCTCGATGTTCCAAGTGGTATGGGGGCCATCCATTACTTCTTCCTGAAGCAGGGCCCACCTATACCCAGCTTCGGGACCTGTCCTGCCACTGCCAAACATTGCCTCTGGGTCCTGCCACCAGTGCGCTTTCACTGCCAGATACACGTGCTGCACATTTCTACTCAACCACAGGGCTGTGGTGAAGTGGATGGTAGCACCCCCAGCCCTTTCCAGCTGCTCCCTCACCTGCTCCTTTAAAGCCCGGTACAGGGCTGGCACCACCTGCCGACTCCGGGTGGTGCGCAATGGCAGCTGAAATTGGGGGGCCAGGAACAAAAACAGATGCCTAAATCCCATGACCCCAACCACTGAGAAGGGCTGCCCATCCAGTGCGATCATTTTCCCCAACATGCATGTGGCTTTCAATTGAAAGCCACGCTGCTCTCCATGTACTGTAGCTGCCAATGGAATTGGTAGCTGTTCCCACCCCAGCTCCTCCATGGTGCACTAATGCTACTGCTGCTGCTGCTGCTTCCCCCTAGCAGCAATACTGCTCCTGCTCCTAGAGGCAGGTGTGAGAGCAGACACTTGCCCACTGATGGAGGCGGATGACTGACCGCTGCAGTCGGGAACCCACTGGCGTCCACTGCCCCTGCCTGCCCGCTTAGCAGCACAGCGCTGTGGCATCCCTTCAGGTGCCTTGCCATGGCAGTTGTGCCAAGGTTGGTGAACACCTACCCACGCTTCACCACCTTCTGGCACAAAGTGCATTGCACCTCACTGGGATCATCGACCTGCACAAACTTAAAATGCACCCAGATGGAGGATTTTTTGCCCTTTCCTGCCTTCTGGCCTGTACCGGGTGACCCTTCTGGGAGGGGCAGAACATGGTGGTGATAGAGCTCTGGGAGGGACAGCCATCGCCTCAGCATCAGACATCACTAGTGTCTGCCTCGCTGTCCCCAATTGGAGTGATGTCCCATGAACGGGAGTACAAGGACCCTGAGGCTGATTGACTGCCTACCATGCTACTTCCACTCTCCCTCTGCCCCCTATAGCTGCTGATGCTGCTCCTCTCCCTGCTTCCATTGCCCTGGGATTAGGCCCTGCCTCTAGCAGCCAGGGTGGGATCCACCAGCCCTGGACTGCTGGGGATCACCTCAATAATGGGGGTTGGGGACATTGGTGGCCCAGGAGGAACATCGAACCCTGAATCACCTGCACTTGCTCCTGCAGCCAGACTAGAGACAGCCACAGCCTCCTGGAATGCAGGCCTTCTAGTGCCCTGCATGGCAGTGGAGGACGCTGGCAGGAGGCGCCACTGAACCACACCCCTAGTGCCACTGCTGGGAGCCTCTGAAGCCTGACTGCCAAAATCAGGGTTGTGCAGTTTGGGGCATGGTGATGGACTCAGACTGTTGCTGATGCCTGCTGCCACTCTGCTTTCACAGCCCCTGCCACCTCTGCCACATGCCCCATTGCCCACCTTACAGGCAGCAGACCAGTCTCTCCTGCTTCCCTTCTCCTAACTATTCTAAAACCTATGGAACTAAATGGAATATTATCTAATATCTACAAGGGCCTAGTCCTACAAACATGCTATAAAATATTAAAACTGAATCACTACACACTATCTATCTATCTATCTATCTATCTATCTATCCACAGGGATGGGGGTAGAACACAGACAGCTCACAACAAACAACACAGGGAGGGGTACAAAACTGAAATTAAACCTAAATCAATCTAATGATAGTCTAAATAAATCCAAAAAAAGGGGATGGGAATCAGGGATGGACTATACAAAGGAAGGAGGTAAGGAGTCAATGGAGGGTAGGTAGAAAGCGCACAGGAAGGGGTAAAAACTAAACATAACACCTAAATCTATCAAATCTAATCTAAATAAATGAAACTTTGGAGGTAAATGTGTGGAAATGGATGAAATAGGAGGAGGATGGCAATGGATTGGAAGGAACACAAACTGCTAGGTGAGGGAGACTTCTGAAAATGCCTGCTGACAGGATCAGTGACTAGCTCAGAAGGAATTGGAAGGGGGGAGGACAATGACTTTTGTTACTTGCTGCACCCGCCTAACCACAAGTCCCATTGGCTCTGTGTAGTCTAGCCCACGGCCAATCGCAGAGTGCGAAGCCAGTGGTCTGAGGAAAAGAGGGATGGTGATTGGGCAGGCTGGCTGTTAGTCCAAGCCTCTCCACCCATGGCACCAGGAAGTCTGTTCCTGAGCTCCCCTCCCCCGGACCCCCATCACATTTTCCCCACCCGAATGTGGCTGAACTCATCCGAACGCGACTGAACTGTTCGGGGCTTTGGGAATTCAGTTCAGCCATCCGAATGGGCCGAGTTCATGCCAAACACCGAACATCCAAAGCGCATTTAAACATCCCTAGTTTCTGCCCTGAAACACTTAGGGTATTTTCAGAAGTGATGTGACCCCGTTTAGCCCCAATCCAGGGTAAGGGTCACCACCTTACCACACTTTGCCCTGAACTGTGGTAACGCTTACCACTGGCTATTTCCTGCTATTTTCCAAGATCACAACTGGTGGTACCTGCTACTATTGTTTGGGGGAAATCATGGTGAACATTTGGCAGCTGCTGAACAGAAATGACAGTGGTTGTGACCCCAAAGTGAGGTTAAGTGTGGTAAATTGTGGCTAAGCATGGTAGCGTCACTTCTGAAAATACCCTTAGTCAAGGGAAAGATAAATCAATATTTACCCACACCAAAGATGTGTAACCTTAGACAAAGCATGGCTAATCAGTAAAAGACAAACAAAATGTGTCAGTGTAAAGACAGCAAAGATAATGTAATTATTCTGCATGAACAAGCTCTGCTATAACAAACAACAGCAACAACAACAGCAACAACAACAGGATGCATAATCTCAAGAGTAAAGAGATTGTCGGTATTCTTTTCCTGCCAAGCAACCTTTTAAGCATATATACGTGGAATTTTTGTTTGAAGGGTGTTTCCATTTAGCATGTTGTTTACTTGTTTGATAATATTTGTGATATAGTGACTATGTATCCAATCCATGGTCCACGCATGCACCCACGCTAATTTCACACTGCATGCATGCACTGTTGCCAAAGGGACCAGCTGCCCACACAAATCTGCTGTACAGCTGTCCCTACTGAGCCATTCAGCTGCTGCCACACTTGCTGCCTTCTTCACAGAAGACTACCCAGCCAACTCACTGATTGAAATTTTGAGAGCTTCTCCATTTTCACAGAACTGTTTTTTATGGATGTGCAAACAGAATGCAGCTCAGATGTTTGGACGTTTGGTTGTTTGGTTTGAAACCCGAGTTTGGGTTTGGTTGTTCGGTTTTGCGGAGTTCGATTCGGCCGAACTTGCCCGAACATTCAAAGATAGTGCTATCAATACCAATACTGAATTCAATTTTTTTTCAGTATCGGTATCATTTGGCTCTGAAAGTGCCCATATCCCTGGTCTCCACCCCTGATGCCAGGAAGTTTGCTCCTCAGATGCCTTCCCCTTCCAGTCATGTTTTCCCACCCGAAGTCAGATTTTTCCTGTCCCCAAATTAATTGAACTCACCCGAACATGACTGAACTGTTCAGCCATTTTCAAGTTCAGTTCAGACATTCAGTTTGCATGTCTGAACAGACTGAAATCGGTCCAAACTCTGAACTGTGTTCACACATTCCTACTGTTTTGCAAAAACAGAAGAACTGTTTTGAACCAATGGAACCCCAGCACTGCTAGCTTGCACCATGGTACTGTGCTCCTGTTGTGTGCATGTACCCATGTGTATTGCACAATCTTAGCCATGCAGACCATGAATTGCCTATTTTTTAACCTTTCCATTTTCTATCTGATCTGAGTTTGAACTTCCCTCCCCTCTTTCTATTGGCTGCTTATACAATTTGACAATGGCCCTTTTCACACACAGACTCTAACAATGATAAAAAATGGGAGTCATATTTTATTATACATGTTGCAGGGCTCCAGGTGTGCTCAATGAGTGCCCTGAAACATGTATAATAAAATGTAACACCCATTTTGTCAGTGTTAGAGTCTCTGTGTGAAAAGGACCTAAGGTGTAAATACAAGGGGTGGGAGTACCGGTTCTGCCAGTAACCGGTATTGCCGGTATTATGCACACCGGATTTCAATCAGGTAATCTGAACCGTACTGGATCTTTTTAATGGTACCGGTTACCAGATCTTTTACATTGCTGAAGGTGGCAGTTGCAGTTGGCACTTGAGGCTTTTGTCATGCAAGAGTTTGTTTTTAAGTACTTGAGTCCCTCCCTGCCCCCTCCAAGAAGTGCAAATGGATACATTTGGTGCCTTTTTTTTTTACCCTGCCTTGGATTGGTTGACTTTTTTGAAATCAAAAAAGTCATCCAATCCTGAAGGTTTCTTTAGGGATATGGGCACTTAATTGGCTGCTAGTGCTGGCCAATAATCTTTGTGTGTTTTTTTCTTTTTGTGGGACCTTCTGGAGCTTGTGCTTGGCCAGCCATTTTACAGCAGGCTTGGAGAGTGAAAAGATCCATGGACTGCTGAAGGCGTGCGTGTGTCTGACTGTTGGTAAGTTTGGGGTTCCCTCTTTTTAGTATAGGATCCCCTTGGTGCCCTTAGCAAGGGGGAGGGGGAGAGAGACACTGGGTGGGTGGTAAACCTAAACTTAGGGATAGCATGTGGGGGGTGGGCAACTGACTGATTTTAGCCTGCAGGATATGTGCTGAGGGGGCTGGGCAGCATGGCATGCCATGATGAGAGTTTAAGTTTCTAGAACAGGGGGTAGGGAATGGTGGCCTTGGTTGTCACCATGCTGTGGGTTTTGGGGTGCTGTGTGCTTTGAAGTGTCTCTTCAGGTTTGTGTTTTCTCTTCAGGTTTGGGGGTGGGGGGGTCCTCGGTTGCTTGCCAGGCTAATGGTGGGGCCTGTGTGTGACTGCTGGCTGTGTCTTGTCTGAGGCTTTTTTGGAAACTGAGCTAGTGGGGGATGGGCTGTGGGAAAGCTGGCTGACTGGCTGGCTGTGCCCGCTTGTTTTGGGGTGTGGGGTGCCCCACTGCTGTGCATGGTGGCTCACTGGTGTGGCTTGCATGTTCTTTGGTGGGGTGACACCGGTGCCATGCTGCTTGGCAGTGTGGCAGGGCCTGTCCGACAATTCCAGGGGGTTCCCCAGTTTTTGAACCTCGTGTTCTCTTCAGGTTTGGGGGTGGAGTGCCCTGGTTGCTTTCCAGGCCAGTTGTGGGGCCTGGCAACTGTGTGCACAACACAGTGAATTAAATGGTTTTTTCTTTTTCATCCTCCAGCCACTGGACTGTGTTGGACTGTGCAGTTGGCAATGTTGGATGTCATGTGCGAGTAGCCGGCTGCGGGTAAGTGAGCATCATCGAGCGCACTCACTTACACTGCACCACACCTAGACCTCTACCCCACTTTACTCATTCTCTTCTCTTCTCTACCCCACTCTAGCTCTACCCTGCTCTACTCCACTCTAGCTGTACACCCCTCTACCCCACCCACTTGCCAAAACCCTCCTCTCCCAGCCCCTAGCTGTACCCCACACCCTTTGCCCTACCCCTCCTCTGCCCCCTAGTTCTACTACCCCACCTACTCTACCCCAACTTAGTTCTACACTCCCTAGTTCTACCCCACCCCCTAGTTCTACTACCCCACCTACTCTACCCCACCCTAGTTCTTCTACCACACCTACTCTACCTGACCCTAATTCTACTATCCCAGCTACTCTACCCCACCCTAGTTCTATACCCTACTTCTACACCCCCTAGTTCTACCCCACCCCCTAGTTCTTCTACCCCAGCTACTCTACCCCACACCCTAGTTCTTCTACCCCAGCTACTCTACCCCACACCCAAGTTCCACAACCCCTAGCTCCACACCCCATAGTTCTACACCCTAGCTGTAGGCAACACCCTAGCCCCCAGTTAGTTAAACCCCCAGTTAGTTAAACCCCCCAGTTAGTTAAACCCCCCAGTTAGTTAACCCCCCAGTTACTAGTTGTTAGTAGGGGTGGGACATCAGGGCAATTACCAGTTACCAGTTTTACTGGTTACCAGATTCAAAAAAACTGGATTACCAGATTTGTACCAGTTTACTGGTACCAGATTTGTTCCATTGATTTCAATGGGGAACTGTCCCTATTGAAATCAATGGGAAAAAACCCCAAAACCTCCCCCCTTCCCCCTCCCAGACTGTGCAGGTGGAAGGAGGGGCACCCCCCATCCACCCTGCCCAGCCTGGATTAAAACAATTTTAAAAAAATGTCTCACTCCCTACTAGTTTGGGCTCCAGGCTGCCACCAGCGACCCGGAGCCCGCACCAGCAGGTACTAGGGTGATTTCTGGGGTGGGGGGTGGTTTAACACACCCCCACCCAGGGATCACCTACCTTGCACTCTGGGTGGCAGCGGCAGTGGCAGCAGCAGTCCGACGGCTTCAGCGCTGGCTGTGGCTGCTGGCTTCAGTGCTACTAGACATTTGGTGAACTTCCAGGTTTCCCAGGAATGCCTAGTAGCGCTAAAGCTGGCAGCCACAGCCAGCGCTGAAGCCCCCGGACCACCGCCGCCACCTCCTGGAGCACAAGGTAGGCAATCCCTGGGTGGGGAGGTAGGGTGGTCCCTGGGGTAGAGTGTGTGTTAAACCACCCCCACCCCAGGAATCACCCTAGTTCAGTACTAGTACCTATACCTAGTCCTACCTACCTCCTGGTGCGGGCTCTGGGTTGCCAGCAGCGGCCCGGAGCCCACACTAGCAGGGACTTTGGGGGGGAATTTTTAAAAAAAAATCCAGGCTGGGCAGGGTGGTTGGGTGGTGTCCTCCCTTCCACCCGCACAGTCTGGACTGGACCATTCATTTGAATGGCCGCAATGTAAAAAATCTGGTACGGGGAATCAGGTAAATTACCCCAGATTACCGGGTTTAATCCAATACTGCTGGTACACCAAATACCGGCAGTATCGGATACCGGAAGATCTGGAATTCCCACCCCTAGTTGTTAGACCCCCAGACAAGTTCAAGAAAAAAAAAACCACACACCTTTTGCCGGTGGTTCTTTCTTAGTGACTCAGTCAGCAACATCTTAAAGATGAGCGGCCAACATGGAACTAAGAAACCAACCATGAATGGCAGTGCTGGAAGAGGCAAGAAGCCTCTTCCTCTTAGGCAGCTTACTCTGACTGGCACAGGGACACCGGAAGTAAGGCCACCTGTGGCCTCTTCCTCCAGCACACCAGCTTCAAGTGCACCCAAGATTAAGCTCTCTGGACGTACCTTGAAGCCACCACAGAGGCTGGGATGGGAGGAGGGTGCTTCTTCCTCCTGGTTGCTGCCTATCAGTAAGAAGAAGGGGGCTCCTTCTTCCTCTGCTAGTGCAGTTGACCTTTTGCTGGCTACCTCCTCTGCTCCTGCTCCTGCTCCTAGTGTGCCGCTGTCCCCTGTGCATGTACTTACACTCTTACAGTTGCCTGCTTCCTCGGCCACATCCTTCACTGACACACACTCTAGCATGCCTGTAACCCTGCCCTCTCCCCTTGCTGACATGCACCGTAGCATGCCCGTGTCTCCTCTGGCCCTGCCCTCTACACCCACACATGATGTTCCTGCTGCCACTGCCTATTCTGCAAGTGTTGGAACGAGCACTGCCTTTGTGAGGTCTACTCCCAGTCGTGCTGCTCCTGCCCTCCCAGGAACAAACATGAAGAAGATCACATCCTGGGTGTGGTCTCATTTTGACATCTGGGAGGAAGATCACTCAAAGGCAGTGTGTTCACACTGCTATGACAAGGTCAGTCACAGTGGCTCTGATACCATGAAATGGGGCATGTCTGGCCTTAGGAGTCACATGGAACATCACCACAGGCACCTCTGTGATCCCAAGGGGTCACATTCCAAGTGACCACATGTGGAGGTGGCAGTTGTAGAGGTTGTGGGTGATAGTTCCCCAGTGGAGGAGCCCTCTCCACTCCCACTACAACTACTACCACTGGGCCATCTCGTGACAGTGCCAAAACCACCCACCATCTCCAGAAGAGGCAGAGGAAGAGTGATAGCCACTTATCCCAGCCCAGTACTTTCCTGTCATCGTCCTCCCAGCAGACTGTAACTGCACTCTGGGAAAAGAGGCAGCCGTTTGCACCCAGACACCCCCGGACTGTGGCCATCACTAAGGCAATCACGGAAGTGATTGCTCTGAATGAGTGGCCATTCAACCTTGTTGAGGGTGTTGGGTTCAAGTGACTGTTGAATTTGCTAGAGCCAAGGTACAGTGTCCCTTGCCGTGAAACCTTCCGCTCGAAGGTTGTCCCATCTCTGTATGGGAGGGTGAAGTCCCAGCTCCTTGCGGAGTTCTCACACATGGAGGGGGTTGTGGTAAATTTTACCACAAACCTGTGGACTAGCCAGAGTGCAGTCCATGCCTATCTGGCATTGACCACACACTGGTGGCAGATGTCACCAGTAGCTGTCACCAGCACAGAAAGGAGCAGCAGCAGCAGCACTGGAGGAGCAGTGACATCTGGCAAGCCATGCTGGGCATTGCTTGATGCCCGTGTGTTTGACATTGAGCACACAGTGAAGCAAATCCTTGGGGCGATAATATCCAAGCTGGGGTAGGTGGATCCATGCTGAGGGATCTAGCTTCGAGGTCAGTTACTTTGTAACCAATAATGCCTCTAATATGGTTGCAGCCATGAGTCAGGGTGGCTACATCCATATTCTCTGTGGTGCGCGCATTCTGAATCTGGTGGTTTAGAATACTGTCTCTGGGACCGAGAACATGGAACACATCCATGGAACTGCCAGAAAGATTGCCGGTTTCTTCCACCAGTCAGTTTCAGCCAGCCAGGCTCTGCGAGAGAAGCAGGAGGAGTTGGGTTCCCCTCTTCACTGACTGATTCAGGATATAGTGACAAGGTGGAACTCCACCTGTTTTATGCTGCAATGACTCCTGGAGCAGAAGGAGGTGCTGCATGCCCTATGCTTGTCATGGAGCATTGGGGGAATACCACTGTCCAGGGAGGAGTGGACATTGGTGGAGCAGCTGACGCAGGTTCTGGAGCCATTTCACATTGGCACTGTGGGGCTCAGTTCAGAGATTTCCAGTCTGTGCCAAGTGTTACAGATTTTCATGATCCTGCAGTGACGAATGCAGGCATTTCTTTCTCGTGGTGACCTTTGTGAGTCTGTGAGGGCACTGTCAATGGCATTGGTCGATAATTTGGAAAGACGTTTCGACGTCTTGCTGAAAAGTCAGCCACATTTCCTGGCAGTGCAACTCGACCCATGGGTTAAGAGGAATATGGCTGCACTCATCGTTCCATTCACGACCTACAGGGGTGACCTCATCAATGAGGTGTGGCAGTATTGCCAAGCACAGTATTGCCAAGCGCAGTGGGGCCAGTGCAGCATGAGGCAAGTGCTACTGCTCCTATAGGGGTTGCAAGTGAGGGCCAGTCTGCCATGATTATTTCATGGCTGGAAGAATGGGTGGAGGAGGATGCAGGACCTACATGTGATCCGGAGAACCAGAATATAGCAAACACTTATGTTTTGCAATATCTTGACGAGCCCCCATGCCCTGTATCCACCAAACCCATGGCCTACTGGTCATTGAAGATCCATGTGTGGGCCCCCACTTGCATCTCGTGTCCTCCTATGAGTGTATCCTCGAAGTGGGTGTTCAGTGTGGTAGGAGACATTGTGACCCCATATTGCTCCAAATTGGACCCAAAGACAGTGGAAGAGTTGGTCTTTCTCAAGACTAACCTTCCCCTTCTTGGGTTCATGGAGGGAAAGACCTTTGACTGGGGGACATGATGTGCTTTCCCAGCCCCAGGGAATATCCTCTCCGGCTACCTTCACTCCTCTGCACCTGTGCACATCCTGACAAGACTCAGGCAAATTACATCAGCCTGCAGTTTGGTCAGCGGTGTCATTGAAGAGCTCAGAGCAGCAGGTGGTCTCGGTTTGCACAGCCAGCATAGCACCCGCAGCAGGGTGATATTCCCAGTCCAAGCACTCCACCAGGGAAAATTGTAGGAAAGCTACTACTTATTCCCATACATTGCCTGCCCACAAGTTGCCTCCTTTGATCCCATTCCATCCAGGAAGGGCAAGGAGTGGACTCATCTCATCTCTCGTCTTTACTCTTACACTCATCTCTCTCGCACACACACACACTGGAGTGGAGTGCCCCAGTGGTGCTAATCCATTGTACTCCATTCTTGGAGTCTGGAATGGAATGCACCAGCAGGGCCCTTCACCCAGTCACATGCCACACCAGCACACAGCACACCACACAAAAACACATTGGCCCGACATGCGTAGAGTGGCCGCCCCCGCCCCCAGGAAGATGTGCAGAAGGCTTTGGGAGGGTGGAATGTCTTCTGGGGGGTGGGGGCCACTCCCCAATGACACAGCCTATCCCCCAGGCCAGCACCCCTTCTGCAGCACCCTCCCCATCCATCCACCACTCTCTCTCACACACACACACTGGAGTGGAGTGCCCTAGCTGTGCTAATCCATTGCATTATGTCCTCAGAGTCTGGAATGGAATTCCCCAGCAGGGCCCTTCACCCAGTTACACACCACACCAGCACACCACACAAAAACACATCGGCCCGACATGCGTGGGGTGGCCACCCCCGCCCCCAGGAAGACATGCACAGGGCTTTGGGAGGGCATAATATCTTCTGGGAGACAGGGGCTGCTCCCCAATGACATGGCACATCCCCCAGACCAGCCCCCCTCCTGCAGCACCCTCCCCATCCACCCACCACTCTCTCACCCAAGCTCCATCCCGGCCACCCTCAGCCATCTGATGTGTCCCCAAATCCCCACCACCATCACTGCACCTCCAGACGTGGTAGTACTACAGTGCCCTGGGATTAAAATACAAATAATTCCATAGGCTTGAGTCCTTACGTGTCAGAGGCTCCAGCACCCCAGCTATGCCACCTCATCTGGAACAGACTGGACCACAAAGGCAGAAAATGAATGCACTGCCAGCCACCCCCAGTGAGTGCACTGCATGATGCAATGAGGCCCATTTTCCTCGGCAGGTGTTTCTGATGAGCCTCTGAGGAGAAAGGGTCCCTGTTTGTCTCTGTAGTCTAGCCTGTGGATTTGAAATAAAAACCATTACACACCCTGGATTCTGACTGTGTCTGTCTAGAAGAGGACTCTTGCAATGACACTCATTGAGGACCAGACACAGCAATTGCAGAAGAATAATTGATTATTTAACACTGCCAGCAGTGCACTACATGACAATTTTCTGCCTTTTAGCATCATTGTGTGTTCTGCAGATCCTATGAAGCTATTAGGCATCTCTGTGTCTGTAGCCTTGCCTAATTCCTGCCTGAGTGCTACCATGGAAAACAACTGGCATTCCAGAGGAGATTAAACCAAGATCACTCCAGTAGGTGAGTGATGACATTGGGGTTTGGACGTGGTTGGGACAGGGTTACCCCCCATCCCATATGCATGCATGCATACAACACACACACACACACACACACTCTAAATTTGCCCTCCCCCCCACCCAGTGGACTCAGGCGTGAATGGTGAAAGAATTAATGAACTGATGACCAGGTCTAGGACTAGGCCTTTGGGCTGAACCCTGTGACCCAGCGGACTCAGGTGTGAATGAAAGAATTAATGAACTGCTGACCAGGTCTAGGACTAGGCCTTCGGGCTGAACCCTGTGACCTAGTGGACTCAGGTGTGAATGAATTAATGAACCACTGACTAGGTCTAGGACTAGGCCTTTGGGCTGAACCCTGTGACTCAGTGGACTCAGGTGCGAATGGTGAATGAATTAATGAACCGCTGACCAGGTCTAGGACTAGGCCTTCGACCTGAACCCTGTGACCCAGTGGACTCAGGCATGAATGATGAATGAATGAATTAACCGCTGACCAGGTCTAGGACTAGGCCTTTGGGCTGAACCCTGTGACCCAGTGGACTAAGGTGTGAATGAATGAATTAAATAACCTTTCCATTTCCCTTCCATGGAAATTAACCCTTATGTAAGAGGACCCCTTAATAAATCTTACCTGTGTGAGTGTACCTGTGTGAATTGAGAAATGGGGGGCGCTGGTCAAAGTATACACCCATCACCCTGCCAAAAGGTACCATAAAGAAGACTACTCAGAGTCATGGGCAAGGAGGTACCAAAAATCGAGGATTCGGAGGTTACGGATAAAGGTAGGCGATGGCAACGTTATCTCTTTTGGTGGTCTGTTTTGGGGGAAAACAAAAATAAGAGTGCTTCAGTGTTGTAACCTTAAACTCTGAACTGTGATTGCTGGGCTGCTGGTTTCAGCCCTGCAGTTGCTGTGATAGAATCAATCTTATTTGGGATTGATTTCTGAGTGGCAGTGCTGTGGGGAAAAAGGGGAAAACCCTATTGTCAAATAAAAATATTAGTAGTGTGGCCGTCAGGGCCGGCCCGTGCGGGCTACTGGCTGGGCACAAAGTGTAGTCTAGTAGTCGTGTCTATGTTACTGGCAGTTGCTGTTATAGTGATCAGTGATCACTGATTGTATTGTATTGATGATCTTATATCTGAGTGGCAGTGCTATGGGAAAAAAACCCTAATGCTTAAAAAAATAATTGTGGGCATTGGGGGCTACTGGTGGCCATGGGGGCTGTGGGCAGAAAGTGTAGTATACATACTGGTACTGGGCTGGCAGTTCCTGTGTGATGGCCTGCTGACCCTCAGTGACTTTGACTTCAGTGCCACTGCTGTGGACAAAAAAACCTATTTTTATTTTAAAGATAAAAAAGGTAGTTGGCAGTGGGGGCTAATGGAGGCTGTGGGGGCTACTGGGCACAAAGTGTGGTCTGGTGGTAGTGGTTGGTTAGCTTCATAGCTTGGCAGTTAGATTCACTTGTGTTTTTACTTTTTTTCTTGTAATTGAATTGCAATTTACAGGTAATTTCGGTTTAACTTTTGTCTCCCATTGATTTCAATGGGAAAAGCTGCCCATTGATTTAAATGGGAAAAGATCAGGTACAGGTATAACAGATCTAATCTGGTAATCCGGTATTCAGAGATCCGGTATCCGGTTAAACTGGTAACCAGTATTTCCCACCAAGTCCCACCTCTTAGTAAATACCTTGCACTATTACTACTGTAAAATTATATTAAATAAAAAGTCTCCTCCCCCTACAAAAATATCACTCTAGCCATAAGGTTTTTATAGACTTATTTCTTAATTCTTCATAGATATGTGAGATTAATATCTTCTAGTGATGTGTACTTTTAAAGGAGGGAAAGGAAAATGAATATTTCCTTAACTGTGGTACATTGTTCATGAATATATGCAGATACTCCTTTTCAACTCCCTACTCAAATGGATGAATTGAAGTCATTGACTATTCTGAAGGCTGAATTGTAGCAAATGCATAGCAACCACCAGAGTCAGGCCTTGATTGCAATCTTATATTGAGGGCTATTAAGTTACTCGTATTGTGGAGCTAACAGACTTAGTCTGACTGCTTATATTAGTCTAAAGGGGGGAAAAAAGATTTCTCTCAATAGTTTCAAATCTATACCATGGATTGAAACAGACTTTTTGAGAAGGAAGATAATACTGAGCCTACAAAGTTTTCTGGTCTGGAGCATGATCTTAAACATTTGATTTCCTTTTTAAATGTCTGAAGAAATGTATCTCTATTATACAGAATTGATTATATTTAAAATCTAGCAATGACTGTCACTTGGTACTTTAAAAGAAAAAAGCAAATGTCATGCCTATCCATTTGTGCAATGCCACTTATCAGTACGGTTGTGCAGGAGGGAACACTTTTGTTTAAATTTCTCTTGATTTTTTCTGTTTCGTTTTTATTTTATGTATAAAATTTCATTTTCCATTCATTTCAATGGGCATTCACTTGTGAGGGTTCAATTTACCAAAATAGCAGTTTTAAGGTGGATCTCTAACAGTTGGTGTTTTTACACACACATTTCTCATGCATGTTTGCTGTTACATCCTGAACTTTCTGTGTGTCTTAATCACTCACCCAGATCTTAAACATCTGGCTCTTTGAACTTCTACATAGAACTTCTCCCAAAACTTTTGTGTGTACAAAGTTCTCCTGGTAAACTGCTTTGCTCCAGGTAGCTGTGGTCACTTGGTTTCCATGGCAACCCCTCATGTCTTCAGCTGCGGCTACTTACATCTGCCTCAGGGCGGTGTTTTTGTGAAGAATGAATCCAGAAACTGCCTCAGGGGAGTGCGTGTGCATGAAGAATGCATCCGGAACTTACTTGTGGACTTGTAAACCCAAAAGATTGAAAGACCAACACTTTAAGGTGTGTGTAAAAATGTCCACTATCACATCCCCAAACTGGCTGTAAACTGTTGTGTCCCATTCGTTAGATGATGTGCCCAGTCTCTCTCTCTCTCTCTCTCTCTCTCTCTCTCTCTCTCTCTCTCTCTCTCTCTCTCTCTCCAGACAGCATCAGCAGTGTGTGGGCATTCTCATTGGTGGATTTAATGCTTAAATGACCTCCACTTGATAGTGAAGTGACTGGTAGGCATGAGAGAGAGAATGTGGCAGGCAGCGGTTGACAGGGGTGTACATGTTTTTTTTCAGTATATCAATAACAAAAACAAAATTTGTAATTTTCATTATCGTTATTGCAACAAGAAAAATGACAAAAATAACAACAAACTTAATAACGATAATGAAAGTCATTATTGATTTCATTATTGCCTGGCAGCCTGACAGGTGTTTTTTTGAGGAAATGTGGGGCGGGGAGGGGAGGAGGGAGCAGATATCTTGGAGCAAGAAACAGTGTTGAACTCTTGAACTAGGCCTGTGATGGAAGGGGAAGGACCAGATGGATGCAATTGCTGGCCAATGAGCAGTGCAAGCAGGTCCCAGATTGCTGAATGGCACCCTTTGATTTCACAATACCTCCTGCCTCCCAGTACCAATCAGGGGAGCTCTGGGGGAGGTCACTGCAACCCTTTATACTGCTGAGATGCTTGACTCTGGTTCTGTGTTAGGTATTACTCTGTCAGGGTGCATTTGCAGAATCTGCTGGTACTTGCACTAGAAATCCTCCCATACAACCTTACATTTCCAACCCTTACAGGGGAAGGGGAAAGGGAAACTCAGAGGCATATCCACTATCTCTAATCTATCATCAAATATATGATAGATGATAGATATAGAATAGAGATAGATTAGATATAGTGGATATATCTCTGAGTTTTCCTTAGATTGTGTGTGTGTATACACACACACACACACACACACACATACATACATACATACACACACTAGATAGATACTCTGTGTGTGTGTGTGTGTGTGTGTGTGTATATATATATATATATATATATATATATATATATATACTCAATATTGTGTGTGTATATTAAAATTGGTATTGATTTTAAACAAAGATTTTGGTATTGGTATACACACAATATTGAATGTGTGTGTATATATATATATATATATATATATATATATATATATATACACACACATTCAATATTGTGTGTATACCAATACCAAAATCTTTGTTTAAAATCAATACCAATTTTAATAACAACAATAACAAAAAATGACCTTTTGTTATTAACAAAAACAACACATGTTAATAATGAAAATGAAAATTGGCATGGGGCCCTGGTGCACACCCCTAGCAGGTGGTCAAAAGAGAAGCAGGCTCTGGGTGAAAAATGAGTGTGTTTGGGAGGGTATCTATGTCTGATTTTGAAATGGAGGAAGAATATAATCTGCCAAATGATGCTCTGAAGCTAGCAGCAGTCAGACAAAGCAGCTGCAGTACAGTCTGTGCCTTTCAGCATGCCTTCCCCCCAGTGCCCCTGGTTGCCTGTTCCAAATTAGAGCAGCACCAAAAGAAGCCCTATCACAGGAATTCTCTCTGTCTTTGTGTTCAGTGCTGTGTGATGTCTCCGCAATCCCAATTGTCCAGTAGAAATGCCAGTCATGCTCTCCACATTCCCTTCTCCCTTGGTTTGAATTGATACACTGTTTAGCCTAACACAGCTTCAGGGAACTGAAGAATCAGCTAAATTCAACTTCACAGCATTGCCAGGGAAAGCATAAATGAAGATTCTAAATGGAATTTCATTTTTTGAATTGTTTATGTATTCTGTTTACCTTAAAAGAAATTACAATTTTTTCTTTGAATTAAACAGAAAGCATAAATGAAATGCACACCCCTACGGTTAGGGGATAGCTGAAGAAGAGATGGTTAGTAGAGAAGTGGGGGGAGGAAGAGAATAGGAGAAGGGAGTTGAGGAGATAAGTATTGGGAATCAAAACCAAGGTAGATATTGTTGATCTTGTCTTTGAATAAGGAGTCTAGAACTTTTACAGAGATGGATGGAGGAGGAGGAGAGGAGGGACATTTGAGAATGGAACTGAAGGTTGAGAATACAGATCTTGAGAGAAAGACACTAGGGATGTGTGAACACGTTTCAGAGTTCGCCCTGAACTCAGTCTATTCGGATGACCGAACCTGAACCGACCGAACCGAACTTGATTCTGAACTCCAAACTCTTGTTCGGTTCGGATCGAGTTCGGGTGAGTTCGGGTCGCAAAAATATGCCACTGGAAGGCAAAATGTGACAGGGAGGGGGAGTCAGCTGAGGAGCAGACTTCCAGGCACCAGGGGTGGAGAGGCTTGGAGAAGCAGCCAGCCTGCCCAATCACCATCCCTTTTCTCCTCAGACCACTGGCTTTGCAGTTTGCAAGTGGCCACGGGATAGGCTGCACTGAGCCAATGGGGCTTGCGGTGAGGTGGGAGCAGCAAGTAACAAAACTCATTTGCATCCCCCCTTCCCAACACCTTCTGAGCTAGTCACTGTTCCTGACAGCAGGCATTATCAGAAGGCTCCCTCTCCCATCAGGTCCCAGCTCCCCAATCCATTGCCATCCTCCTCCTATTTCACCCATCCAACCCATTTACCTCCATATTATCGTTTATTTAGATTATATTAGATAGATTTAGGTGTTATTTTTTGTTTTTACCCACCCCTGGCCTGTGTTCCCTGTGTTCAATCATCCTTCCTCCCTCCCTCCTCAAATGAATTCTTTCCCTTTCCCTCTCCTTCTTATTCCATCCCTGATTATTCCCTTCCACTGTATTAAGTTTTGAATTTATTTAGAGTAGGATTATTATTAAATTGATTTTCAATTCAGTTTTGTACCTTTCCCTGTGTTCTTTGTGTTTCCCCCTGTGTTATATTGTATAGATAGATAGATATTAGATAGATAGTTACTAGATAGATATACATAGTAGTTAGTTTAGTTATGATATAGATGAAGATACAGTGTGTTTGTAGGACAAGACCTTTGTAGTTATTTGTATATTCTATTTAGTTCAATAGGTTTTAAAATAGTTAATAGCAGTTAGATTTAGTGTAGAGATAGATATAATATTAGATACAAAATTTGGGTAAAAAATAAATAAATTATAAAATCTTTGATTTGGATGACATAGAGAAGGGAAGTAGGAGAGGCCGGTCTGCTGCCTCTAAGATAGGCAATAGGGCACGTGGGGGAGGTGGTAGGGGCCATGTGCACAGAGTGGCAGCAGGCAGCAGCAGTAGCCCAAGCACATCACCATGCCCCAAAGTCCGCAGGCCTGTTTTAGGGCAACAGGCTTCAGCGGCTCAGCATCCCCTCCTCGCAGTGCCCTCTACTGCCACGCAGGGCACTGGAATGCCTGCAGTACATGAGGCTGTGGCTGTCTCTGCTTGGGTTGCACGAACAGGTGCTGCTGCTTCTGATGTTCCTCCAGGGCCACCAATGTCCCCCATTGTGGTGGCGATCCCCAGCAGACCAGAGCTGGTGGATCCCACACTGACTGCTAGAGGCAGAGCCTGATCCCTGGGCAATGGCGGTAGGGAGAGGAGTAGCAGCAGCAGCAGTAGCAGCAGTAGCAGCATCTGTAGAGGGGGGCACAGGGAGAGTGTCAGCAGCATGGCAGACATGGGCAGTCTAGTCTCAGGGTCTCAGTACTCCCCTTGGAGGGCTGGTTACAGGCAGAGATTGTGCCAATATTTAAGAAGGACTCCCCTGAGGAGGCTAGGAATTATAGACCAATTAGCCTCCTCAGTGTGGTCAGTAAAATGTATGCCCGTTACTTGCTGGCTAGATTGGAGCAATGGATGATGAAGGAAAATATACTCCGTGACAAACAGAATGGTTTTAGGGTGGGTCGCTCTACCTTTGACCATTGCTTTCTCTTGAGTCATTTGGTCTCCAAATATATGTCCTCTACGGGCCTCTATGCAGCCTTCGTGGATCTTCGAGCCGCATTCGATCTGGTTTCTTGGAACCAATTGTGGACAAAGCTCTCACTGTCTACAATTGATCCGAGGCTTCTGGTTTTGATGTGGAGGCTGTATAGTAATACCTCCCTAAGAATTAGGATGGACAGTAGTGGTACCTTGTCACAGGAGAGCTCCACCAATCATGGGGTTAAGCAGGGTTGCGTGTTGGCCCCTACTTTATTTAATTACTATCCAAATAGCCTTATCCCCTCGGTTACTTCATTGAATAACTGCCCACCGAGACTGGGGACCTGTGAGGTAGCAATCTTACTTTATGTGGACGATGCCATCCTGCTGGCTAGATCCCATTTGGGACTATCTAGACAACTTGCAGCGCTCCATGCTTATTTTGCGCGGAATTCACTGGAGATTAATGACTCCAAAAGCAAGATCATTCACTTTTCCTGCAGGCGTAAGAGGTATAAATGGGCCATAGGGACACATGAATTGGAACAAGTAAATTCCTATAAATACCTTGGGATGATCTTTCAGGCTAGCGGGTCATGGCTAGCGCATGCACAAGCAGCAATTGGGCAGGCCAAACTGGCAGCGCGGTCGATCTGTAACTTTTTTAGGACTAGAGGGGGTCATTTGATAACTCCAGCCATAAAGGTCTTTAAGGCCAAATGTGCTGGGCAATTACTTTATGGGGCCCAATTCAGGTCTGAGAGGAGGTTTGTCCAACTGGAAATGGTTCAGACCATCTTCCTAAGGTCTCTCTTGGCGGTTCCTAATCATGCCCCCAATGTGGCTCTTCGTAGAGAATATGGGGTGACTACTATGGAGTCCCAGGTTTGGAGATTGGCCATTGGGTACTGGTTAAAACTGCATTTTTGCTATACGTCCCCATTAGCCATCATGGTTTTGGTGGAAGAAAATGTTTGGGTTAGTCAGGTGAGGGCCAAGCTCTGTTCAATGGGTCTTACATTAGACTCTTTATATTTATTGGATTTTAGGGCTCTTAGGTCTCTCTTCTTTCAAAGGTTGTCCGACATCACCATCCAAGAGGAGGATGCTACCCTTAGAGCTCTGTCATCACTGGCCCCGCTTTTGGTACTTCACGAGCATCCCCCTGCCTCTGCAACGTACCTTCAGTATCCCTTGAGCCCTCAAGTGCGTAGGTGTTTTTCAATGGCTAGGCTGGCGGTTTTCCCCTCTGGTGCAACGGAGGGTCGATTCATGGGGAGACATTTGTCGGCTGCTATTTGTGATTGCCCATTGCGGAAGCCGGATACCATGGAGCATATTTTGATGTATTGCGAGTGGTATGCTGGGTTACGTGCCATATGGATTTTGCCCCACTTGAACTCACATAGGAATAACTCCCAGGTATGGGTGTCATTGTTGTCTGGGCAGGTTGAGGAAATAACTAAAGATGTAGCCCTTTTTCTTTATAAGGTGCTGGCTTTAAGAAAGGGGAGGAGGCTTGCTTCAGGCGAGGGAGGTGAGGGAGGCTGTCTGGTACATGGATCCTGATCTCTGACAATGTAATTTTGATTTTTGTTATGTATTTAATGTGTTTGTAATTTTTGTATTCCCTGACTGTGTGATGGCTGGCTACACACTGAATAAACTATTATTATTATTATTATTATTACTATTATTATTATTATTATTATTATTATTATTATTATTACAAGATTCTCTGCTGGTTATTGAGAATCCGAATTTTAATTTAAATTTAATTTGATTCTATTAATTGTGTATTTTGATTTGTATTTAAATGTGTAATCTATATTTATTAATTTATAAGTATAGGCTTAAACTTTGTGGGTTTTAGGTTAGTTGTAAGATGTAAAATGGAGGGATATAAAAATGGTTATGTATATTATATATGTATTTGTGTACGTATTTGTTATACTTGTCATGGCAATAGCCAGTACAAGAAATAAAATCAATCAATCAATCAATCAATCAGTACTCCCCTTCATGGAGCAGCAGTAAGGAGTGGGAATTGGAGTAGCCCAGCGACCCCCCCCCGGCATGCTTGCAGTCCGTCCACTTACCTGACAGCTGAGCGGGATGGGAGCAAGGCAACAACAGCACCTGGAACATATAAAAGACACAAGCAGCCTCCGGCGGACGAGCAGCAGGAAGGAATGGGAATTGGAGTAGCCCAGTGACCCCCCCGGCATGCTCGCAGCCCGTACAGTTACTTGAAAGCTGAGCGGGATGGGAGCGAGGCAACAACAGTACCTGGAACATATAAAAGACACAAGAAGCCTCCGGAGGCGCCGGCGGTGCGCGCCGGGGCAGCATGCCGAAGGGCAGCACGCACAAGGGTGCGCCCTTTTGCGTTCCCTTTGACACGAGTCGGAGCAGGAGCTGGTCCCCTTTGGTTGTATGGGGGTATATAGGGGGTGGGACTGGGATCCCCGATGGCTTCAGCCGGCCAGGGAGGGGTGGAGCATGATGAAGGGAAGTTAATGCTGACAAGGCAACTTATACAGGGGCGGTTGGACTCCTTTATTCATAGGCCAGCCCCAGAGGGTGGGGAAACGGGGCTCCCCCACCACCATTCCGCGGTCAAAGATTGTACCTCCGACAGATGGGGCCTACATTACCCAGTGGGGAGGTCAGACAGGTTCCTCCCCTCCTAGGAATTTGTCAAGACCCGAAAAGAGAGCTGGCCCAGGCCCAGAGGGGGAGACCCCAATGTTGGGGGAAAAATTAGTCACGTTTTTAACAGAGCATATTATGCTCACCGCCAAAACAGTGCAGTATATGTTCTGCAAACTCTCCCACATGCATTCGAAAGTTGACTTGGTGGAGGGGTTGCTTCAGGAGTTAGTGGCTGTAGGGGTAGGGGCAGGAGAGGTGAGGACATTAAGGGTTCCATCTCTGTTCTTGTAATAGGCCCTTCAAATAAAGATGGCCCCGATACAGCTAAACCCCCCCCCTCCTGCCTGCTCTTGCTGATCAGCAACCTGGCGTCCCCCAATCTTTCTGGGGATCTGGGCGGCAGACCCCAATACTGCCCATGATTTTCTCAGAGTCCGCTGAATCATTTGGACTTCTCCCGGAAGCTCTGATTTGCATGATTTGCCTGAAAGGGGGTCACCCCGCCCCAGTGTGGGGCACTCCCTTAGATATTGCTGACCACCTGAGGTCCCTTTTGTGGAAAGTGGGGATCACCAGTAAAGATATAATTTAATGTGACCATCTTTTTGTTTCCGAGGAGAAGCAAATGATTTTGGTCATTTTTGCTTCGTCTGAGCTGCCAAATTTTATTCTGATACGTAAGACCTTTCTAGGACACCAGGCGGTTATAGTAGCCCGAGCTTACCAGATTTTACCTCCTGTCCAGAAGAGGCATATAAGGGCACCCCAGGATGGAAGATCTATACGTAGGGAAGAAAGGGGTCCCCACATCATACCTCTAGGGGTGGGGGGCCCTAGTTCATGGGTGGTTGGCCCCACTGGGAAAATATGCCCCCCAAACCCACAAAGGAGAAGCTCTGGGGTGGCCGCATCTAGACAGGTGAATCTCCCCCGTGGAGGTTCAAAATTTGGGCATAAAGAATCAGCCTCCGGTAGATGTGGGTAGTGTCTTAACTCTTCCCCTGCCCCAGAACAGTATAGTGGAAGTTCCATCATCTCCCTCAGCGACTATGCAGGTTCACTGTTTTCAGAGACTTAAATCCCTATACTTGCAGCTAGGAGATCTTAAAACAGATTTAATTAAGGGAGAGAAAGGATTGGGTCCCCAGGGCATTGTGGAGGAGTCGATGGTTAACCTCCACCCAATGACCCCAATCCAGTCCCTGGTATCTACCCCGGTCAAATCCTCAACATGGCTCCCGCCTCTGGGAGGGTTCCGGATGGAGAGGGGGATGGAGGGAGAAGTTAGCCCTCTGATGATATTATTCATCACAAGTCCGAAGGGACATTCATCATTAGGGGGCAGGGGGGATGGAGTGAAAGATCCCACAGTCCCTCCCTCCCCTGCCCCTTGGGATATAAGGGCTGGGCAACTTCATCACTCCCCCTGTTACCACACTCACCTTCAAGGCCACCTCAGGGGGCACTCTCACCTGAAGTCAGGATTGAAGCCAGTCTAGCCCAATCAGTTAACGATCATGCAGCCCATCAGTTGAAGAAGGTGTACCAAGAGGTTGTCGACCCCCCTGCCATGAGCCCGCCATCCTTTCAGGCCGTGTCCAAAATTCCGGCTCGCCCCTCGAAACAATGACTAGCGAATAGTCACGGCTCCTCCTCTTTATCATTTATTTCCTGGAATGTATCTGGATGGAGGGCTCATCAATTTGATCCCAATTTTCTAACTGTTTATTGTCACATGATATGATTTTAATCCAAAAACTTGGCTGACAGAGCCCCCCATACAGAAGGTCTGGAGAGGGTTTGACACTTACTGGTTAGATGCGAATCTGTCAGAATCACATGGCCGGCCCAGTGGGGGTCTTGCTTTTTAAAATTCTACTAAGTTTAACACCCAGGTACAGTGCCTTAGTTTTATTAAAACCTATTTTTATCTTTTATATTGTGTTTTTCCCTCTGGACTTGAGTTGTTTATTGGAAATGTGTACATCCCGCCAGATCGTTCTGCTTATTATAATCCTGATATATGGAACATCCTTTTAGATCAAATTCAAGCGGCAGTTATGAGATTTCCAGCAGTGGTTCTTTTAGTAGGAGGAGACTTTAACGCTCAGATGGGTAATTCAGCAGATACACAGGTTGCCCCAAGTATGGAGAATACATCCGACCCCTTGTATATACCACCACGGTATTCTAGGGACCAGGTGGTGGGTCCTAGGAAAACCCAAATGGATCATCTGTTGGGTGAGTTGGATTTGGTTATTATTAATGGGCGGGTGGAGGGGGATTTGGAGGGAGAGTTCAACTTCCACTCCCCCCAAGGTTCCAGCCTAATAGATCTTTTTTGGATAACATCAGTCTTCCTCCCTATGATTGTTAGCCTGGAGGTTGTCCCTTCACCTGTGTCCAGCCACCTACCATTGGTTTTGCTAATAGATGATTCTAATCCCAGGAGGGATAGAACTCCCTTGGAGATGACCCCGGAAGAGTTAGTCCCGCTAATAACCAACATAAAAGCGGGGAAAGCCGCGGGCCCAGATTACATCTCCCTGGATGTATTAAAAAACAACCCAGAATGGTGGAACAGGATTCTGGCGCCACTATTCACCCACCTCAATGAGACCGGAACTTTCCCTTCAGTGTGGAAAACATGTATTACTATCCCTATTTACAAGAAAGGGGACCCCAAGCTACCAGAGAATTATAGGCCCATAAGTCTCCTTAGTATCATAGCAAAACTATATACTAGATTGCTGTTGGATAAATTATAGGCCTGGGAGGAAGAAGCGCGGATATTGGAACCAGAGCAGGCAGGCTTTCAAAAAGGCCTTGCCATGAGGGATCATATATTTGTACTGTCGTCCCTGATTGCCAAATACACGGCCCTGCGTGGGCATTTGTATTTGTGTTTTGTCGACTTGGAAAAGGCGTTTGATTCTATCTGCAGAGAATGATTATGGGGGAAATTGAGTAGTATGGGTATTGACCCCAGATTATTATATCTACTGATAAGCCTTCACACAGGGAATACTCTACGAGTCCGTTGTAACATCCAGGGAACTCTTTCTGAACCAGTGCGAGTCCAGGCGGGGGTCAGACAGGGTTGCCTTTTGGCCCCTGCCTTGTTTAATTTGTTCTTGAATAGTGTGGTTCCGGTACTGAGTAAGACCAACACGCACCCCCCTAAAATTAGCAGTCGGTGAGTCCCACTCCTCCTCTACACATATGACACGGTACTGATGTCCCAAACGCATATAGGACTGTGTCGCCTCATGCAAGCATTTGGAGCTTATTGCCATTGGGAGCTTTTGCGTATAAATTATCTTAAAGCCAAGGTTATGGTGGCGGGACCCAGAGGGGTGTCAAAAGTACATGTATGGTCAATTGGTAAGAACTCCATAGAGCAGGTCAGGAGCTATAAGTACCTGGGAGTAACTTTCTCCTCCCACCAAGGATGGAAAGCCCAGTATGAGATGGCCATAAAACAAGTCAGGAAAACAACACTGTCCATTGTAAAATTCTTTTTTGGCCAGGGTAGTAAATTGGTTCTTCCAGCGCTGCGCCTCTTTAGAGCAAAAGTCATCACACAGGTACTCTACACCTTCCCTATCTGAGGGTTGTGCTTTACGTCCCATCTTGAAAGTATACAAAATAGCTTTCTGTGGACCATTTTAGGTGCCCCTCGAGGCCTACCACAGGCTATCCTGAGAGCTGAGGCACTGTGCTTGCTGCTTCGTGCCTGTGCCCTCCAGGCTTTGATAATTTTTGGGGCCAGAACAGTTTTATTCCCCCTGGCCAAGTGTTCTCTTCTTGTCATGGCAATTGAGGGGGGGTTAGGGGCTGGCTGGAAGCTAGCGGTGGAAGAGGAGGTACACCATCTGGGTTTTTCAGCGGAGTGCCTCAAACCGCTGGGCCTGGCCACAGTTAAGAACTTGGTAAAAAGGAGGGTTAGGGACCAGGCGGCACAAGAGGAAGGGGCCTTGCTAACAGCACAGAGGGTGGCACCCTTATATGAACCATTCACATCTAAGAGCCCAGGGGAATACTATCTTTTTTCATGGTTAGATGCAGAAAAAAGGTGGGCTTTTTTTTAAATGAGGGCAAATTCTTTCTCCTCGGTGTTGGTGGAGGGGCGGTATAGGGGAACCCCCCGGGCCCAGAGGATATGTCAGCTATGCCAAATGGGTGAGGTGGATACATTAGACCATATCCTTCTTAGATGCCCCCATTTTCTGGGTCCTCGGCTGAGGTACCTTACGGGGTACATCAAGGGGCCGCATCCATCCAAAGAGGCAATTCGAAGACTCATAAGCCCAGTAGATTCAGGGCAGTCTAGGGTGGTAGCGAGCTTTGCCCAAGTCATCCTACTCATTCGGCGGGCACATAACCCCTGAACGTAGGTGGTTAGAGATATATCTTGACAACCGTGGCAGGTAGGGGTTGTGCTAGCTCCAGTAAATGAGGAATAAATCACACAATCACCCAGATTAATGTAAGATAGCGAAGGGTGTGTATCCCTTCTTTCTTGCTGAGAGGGCCAATGCTCCAGTCCTATTTATGGCAGGAGATAGGCTGGGACAGTGTTATACTACAAGGAGGAGGTGGGAATAGGGAATGGAAGGAGCTGCCTCTATAGGAGGAGATAACTCGCCAGTATCCTGAGACAGGCTGCCAGATAGCAAAGGATGGTAGGTAGTACGGGAATTACTAGAGGGGATGGCGGGGATGTATACACCTATTTTAAAGTAATCAAATGTTTATAAAATTACTGTATATAGCTTATGGCCGATTGCATATTTCTATTTTTAATTGGTGTACTGATTGAGTTATGTTCTGTTATGATTGTAAAAGCCTATGGCTAAACAATAAAAAAATTGATTTTGACTTTTTGTACTCCCCTTCATGGGACATCACCGTGATCGCGGACAGTGAGTCAGAGGAAGACACTAGCATCTCAGAGGAGGTGTCTGGAGCTGAGGGGATGGCTGACCCTCCTCCCAGAGCTGTGTCACCAGTGCCACCAAGTTCTGCCCCTCCCAGCAGTGCTGGCAGCAGTGCCTCACCCAGGGCAGGCCAGAAGGCAGGAGGGGGAAAAAATCCTCTGTATGGGAACATTTTAAGCTGGTGCGGGCAGATGATCCCAGCGAGGTGCAGTGCACTTTGTGCAATAAGCTGGTGAAGCTTGGGCAGGTGCTCACCAACCTTGGGACAACTTCAATGGCGAGGCACCTGAAGTCATGCCACAGTGCTCTGCTGCGAAGCAGGAAGGCAGGGGAAATGGATGCCAGCGGGTTCCCGACTGCAGCAGTCAGTCACCCACCTCCTTCAGTGGGCAAGCGTCCTGCACTAACTGCTGCCTCTAGCAGCAGGAGCAGGGGGGAAGAACAGCAGCAGGATCCTCACCAGCAGCGTCAGTCCACCATGGAGGAGCTGGGGTGGGGGCAGCTGCCAAGGCCATCGGCAGGAGGGCGGCATCACTTTCAAGAGAAAGCCAAGCTCCTGTTGGCTGAAATGATTGCGCTGGATGGGCAGCCCTTCTCAATTGTAGAGGAAAAGGGCTTCCAGTGGCTGATTGCGTTCCTGACCCCCCAGTTTAAGCTGACGTTCTGCACCACCCTCGGTTGGACTGCAGTGCCAGACCTTTACAGGGCTTTGAAGGAATGGGTAAGAGAGCAGCTGGAAGGGGCTGGGGGGGGCACAGTCCACTTCACCACGGACCTGTGGTCTGGCAGGAATGCCCAGCACGTGTACCTGGTGGTAATGGTGCACTGGTGGCAGGACCCGGAGGCAACTTTGGGGAGTGGCAGGAGGGGTCCCGAAGTAGGGTAGAGGTGGGCCCTGCTTCAGGCACAAGTCATGGACAGCCCCCACACCACCAGGAACATCGAGGTAGCCCTGTCCACCATGGTGACGGAGTGGGTTACTCCAGGTGTGACCTTCACCAAGGGGTGTGTGGTGACGGACAACACCGCAAATGTACTAAAGGCAGTCCAAGAGGTGGCTTCTTGAGCAGAAAGCCGCCTTGCATCAGGTTTAACTGGACATGGACTGCAGGGCACCGGAAGGGTTTAATGGGTGGAATGGGAGCTCCTGACTCAAACAGTCTTCGTCCTGAGACCGTTCCTGTCCATGACGGAGACCATGAGCAGCTCCACTGCCACCTTCAGCCAGGTGCCCCCTCTGGTTCAGAGTCTCCAGAGGAGGCTGGACAAGATTCTTGGGGGGTGGGATTGTGGCCCTATGGGTAGGAAGCTGGCCAATGAGGCACTTGACCTGGTGCAGAAGCGGAAGTCAGGGCTGGAGGTGTGTTTTGACGTGCTCCTGCAGCGGAAGCAACATGTCCTGGCAATAGCGCTGGACCCCAGGGTCAAGGGAAGCATGGCATTCCAGACAGCTCTCTATGCCCTCCGGAAGGATGCACTGGTGTAGAGGGTCCAGCAGGCAGAGTGGGCTAAGCAGCAGGACACCCCTGGGGATGGCGGGAGCAGCCACACCTCTCAGCCAGGCGGGTCTACCCCTGCCCCCAGCCCTATCAGCAGCAGCAGCAGCAGCAGCAGCCCTGTTGCCAGCAACAGAAGAAGAAGCTCAGCCTACGTGCAGGCCACTCTGGGAAGCATGTGGTCCCCCACAACAATACGGGAAACAGTGTGACTGAGGGCAGTGGTGGAGGTGCTTCTCACCCAGAGCTATGAGAGGGAGTACGATGGCGCCTCAGCAGCCGTGGAGACCTGCCTGGAGGAGGAGCCAGGCAATGATCCCAGCAGTGATCCCTTGGTCTACTGGACCAGCAAGGCCAATGTGTGGCCGGCCCTGTCGAAAGTGGTCAAGGGTCTCTTGTACTGCCCACCAACCAGTGTCCCCAGTGAGCGGGTGTTATTGATGGTGGGGGACATTTTCTCCCTGAACCACCTGAGACTGGGGGCCAATTTGGTGGAGCAGTTGATCTTCCTGAAGGTGAGCCTTCTGCTGCTGGGATTCCCCGATCTGCCCCTGGACAAGGAGTGATGGTGCAATGGCACCTTACATCCTATGCCAGGGTCAGTTATAGGACGGGGCTCCTCCTCCTCAATCTGGACAAGGGCTACTGTTGCTGTGCTGCTGAGGTGCTGTCCCTCCTCCCAATATATGGAACCAGCCCCACCCCCCCTCTCTCTCTCATACTAGATGGCCTTGGCCAACTTATCTGACTGACCTCATGACACAGGGTGACATTGGGAAACTGTAAGCCTGCCAGTCGACCTATGGCTACATGATTTCGACCCGCCAATGTGACACTGTCTGGCTCTTGCTCTCTCATGCTGCACAGTCTTTGCTAGCCTAAGTCTATCTGAGTGTCCTGCTGCCAATGTCCCATCCTGCCTGCCCTACTGCCTCTCATGCCACTCTGCCTGTCTGCCTGCCCAGCTTGCTGCCAAGATCAAAGCATGCCTCAGTCTGCCTTCCTGCCTTCCATGCCAAGGTGTCTGTCTGCCCGCCCAGGTTTCTTCCGAGAGAGAGAGAGAGAGAGAGAGAGAGAGAGAGAGAGGAAGTCTTCCCACTGCTAGAAGGAGAGACAGACATGATCCCACTCATGCTGTCACCTGCACTATATGGTCAGAGAGAGAGAGAGAGAGAGGGGGAGAGAGAGAGAGAGAGGCTTCCCTCTAGAACGAGACAGATGGGGTGGAGGGGAGGCCAGCTCAAGCTGCCACCTGCCAGAACCAGGAAGAACTCCCATCTCTTCCTGATGCTCACATGCAGCAGCAGCAGCAAACCTACCAGAATGAAATGGAATATAACAAAACATGGAACGTATTATGTGCCTGCCTGAGTGTGTTTCTATACCTACCTATCGCACAATTGAATGAAGTGTGCCCAACCATGCACTACTTCTAGGGACATCATTCAGCTCCCATAGGCTGTCATTCCACTGTACCTGAATCAGTCATGCCCGCCCGTCCCAGGAACCATCAATGAGATTCTGGGACCATCATTCTAGTCACTGGGGACTGTCATTCCATTCCACTGCATCCAGAAGCCCTGTGCCTGGCCCTCGCGCCAGCTTGTCCCCTCCCCCCAGCCTACTCCTCAGCACCCACCCGCGGATGCCTGCTGAAGCTGATCAAGAAAAAGCCCCTCTGACCACCAGAACCCTCCGCCTGCTGCCTGCTGCCTGCTGCTCACTGCCAAGAAGCCTGTCTCTCTTTCTCTCTGGCACACACACACACAGACACAAGCCCTGCACCTCCTGGGGGGCTGTCTGCAAGTTGAGACCCTGCTGCTGGCACATCTTTGGGTTAATACCTTACCTATGCTACATGTGGAGGTGCCAGCCAGGTGCTGCTGGTAGGGATAAACTAGTTGTATGAGATTCTGCCACCTCCCAGAACTTCAGCACAGAGGAATAAAAGATTGGACTGGTAAAAAAAGCTTGTAACACAAATATAACCTTTATAAACAACTTTTAAAGAACAATAACATCAACACACAGTAAAAAAACAAAACAAAACAAAACACATATACAAAGAAAGAAAAGGGTCTAGAAGTAGCCTACTTGTCTTTGGGCCTGTCCCCTGGAACTTGGGGGGAAAGGCAAAAGGGGCACAGGACATGACTGAGAGGTGTTCCGGCATATCATAGCCATGGGCCAAGGCAAAGTCCACAGCCCCTGCCATGGCTGCATGTCACCTGGAGACTGACTGGTGGTGCAGTTCCAGGCATCCCATCTCAGCGGAGACATACTGGGTGTACGCTTCCACCTTCTTTTTCTCCACCTCAGGCACCTGGATCTGTTCCACCAGGAAGTTCTCCATAGTGGCTGCTGTCTGCTGTAGGCTGACGATGAAGTCCCAGGTGGGCCTCTCCACCTCAGCCCGAAAGGCCCTTGCCGCTGCAGACTCCCGGGGCCTTGGGGACTCCACATCAGAGCTAGAGGATGGGGAAAGGCTTACATGGTGTTACTTCTGCTGTGCCTTCCTCCCCTTCTTATGGTGATGCGGAGGCTCCACAGCCACAATGCCAGAGTCCTGCTGCTGCTGCTTCACCGTCAGCCTGTGGACTATCAGCCCTGATGCGGTCCCTTCAAGCTGCCTCCAGAACTTTTTATGGCAGACCTAAATAACATAAAAAGATAGGAACATACTGCATCAGAGCAATGGTCTGTCAAGCCCTGCCTGCATTCTGTCTCCACAAGAGGGTGGGTGGCCAATCTCTCTCTGCAGGGGACTTCCTAACAGGTCATAGGACCCCCGTGCCTTACCTTGCCTTACTGTTGTTCCAGGCCCCGTACCTTACCTTGCATTCTGCAGAGCCATCCTCATGCCTCACGTACCACTGCCAGACATCGGACCTTGTCCATCCAGTGTCTGGGGGTGGCACTAGCAACCTCCACCATGGTGTCCTCTGCCTGCCCCTGGCACCGGCATTTGAGGATTCCAAATCCTCAAGCTCTCTGAAACAGGAACACATAAACAACACCTAAGTATATCATGCATGATGCCTCTAGTCCTCCCTTCTTGGGGTGCTAGGTATGGCAACCAGAAACGTGTGCTGGCTGGCACATGAAAATCCTGCCCTTCTTTGGGTGCAGGGGAGGGATGGCAATGGGGAAACCCTGGCTTGCTGGCACAAGCAAATTCTGCCCTTATTTGTGGATGGGGGATGGCAACTGGAAAAACCCTGGCTGTCACGTGCAATTAATCCTGCCCTTCTTTGGGTGCTAGTAGGGGATGCTAGGGATGGCAAATGGAGAGACCCTTGCTGGCACATGCAAATTCTGCCCTCCTTGGGATGCTAGTAGCGATGGCAACTGGAAAGATCCTTGCTGGCACATGCAAATCTTGCCTTCCTTGGGTCGCTATGGATGGCCACTGGAAAGACTCTGGCTGGCACGTGAAAATCCTGCCCTTATTTGGGGGTGCTAGGTAGGGATGGCAACTGGAGAGTGGAGACCTTGATAGCCTGGTACATGTTTGCATGGGGGTGCTCGTGCTCGTTCCTGACTGCTGGAAGAGCCCCCCACACTACAGTACCCTCTCTCTCTGTGGCAGACATTCGCTGCCACCCACTGATGCCCACTGTTTGTGCCTGACTGCCCACCACCCATGCACCCACCTGCACGCTAGTGAGCTCGCTCTAAAGAATAGTATTCTTCTTGTCCTCAAAGTAAAAAAAAAGTTTACAAAGCTGGCAGCAGTGGTAGCACCTCCTGTGCCCACCGGCTCTTTCTCCTCCACCACCACCGAAGGTCCAGCAGCAGCGACAGGAACCTCTTCCTCCTCCATCACTGTCTCCGCAACCTTGGCCTTCCTCTAGGTCCAGTGTTTAATGGTCACCTTCTTCATTTTTATTTTTATTTATTTTAAACAAGCACTCACCCACAGTCACCCACCAACACTCACCAACCAGCCAAATCAACAGTCAAACCGAAACCAACACACAGTCCAATGCAAACACAGCCAAAACACACCAAACACCCAGCCAGCCGCAATACACACACTTTTTCGCCACACAGCTTTGCACGCACTCAAATTTCCAGTTTCCAGTTTCCGATGTGATCACAGGATCATGTGATACCTATATTCAAATGGCTGAACCGAATGCCACCAAATTAAACAACCGAACCCGAACTCGGTGACCGAATTGAATGACCGAACCAAATGACCGGACCTAACTGGACCGAACCGAACAACCGAACCCAAACTGAGATCTGTTTGCATATCCCTACAAGACAGTAGTCATACCAAATTAAAACAGAGTGAAGAGAGGCAGTAGGAATTACAAGATGAGGTAAAATGAAGAATACCTCTGGAGATGCCTCAGTGGAAACCTATTACTGATGTTCAAGGACACCAGAGTGGACAGTCCATGTTTAATGTCATTTAGTTTTGTCCTTAGAGCTTACACCTCTTAGAAATGGACATGCTGGAAGAATAAATTAAGGGGTTTGCATCTAATGTTTTGATTTTGCTTGCCAATGTTGCCGTATACTGTTAATCTCTCAGACAACTTGAGACATGGATAGTCTGTTTGTTGATGTGCATTTGAATAATATAATTTGATAATACATCAAATTTTCATCTAATTAATTTCTTTAATAAAATTACCATACATATTTAGGATGAGACTTTTAAAGCTGTTCTCTAAAAAAATGTGCATACTTGCAAGGCCAGTCACTTATAGATCCTCCACCAACAGACTTGCATGCCAAGAGAGAGTGTTTTTAAATGAGCAACGTTTAAGGTAGGGGTCGGTGGTCAGTGTGTGGGGTGGCAGAGGGCCGCTTCATCCATGAAGGCAGCCACCCTAGCCATTTTGGGGCATTCTGGATTTTTCAGGAGTGCTCTGTGAATGGGCATGGGTGGCCAGCACATGGATCACAAGAGCACAACTCCCCAGGCACTAACTTCAGTCAAGCAGTTGGATGCGTGGACATGTCTTATTTAAAAACACCCTGAGGGTAATTTCAGACGTGACGATACCACGGTGAACCACAGTGAACCAGAGTCAATCCCATGGTGCATCCAAAGAGCTGTGAATGGCTTATCAGCAGCATTCAGATGTTCACTACCGTCAATTACCCGGAGGGGCCAAAGTCAACCATACTTCTGGAGGTCAGGACGGGACCATCCCCAGAAGTGTACTGAAAATGATTCCCACTGGGAAACCATCAAAAGTAACGACTGAAAGCCAACCACCATGTGGAATGAGAACAAATGATCCCCAGCCGTGGCGAGAGCACTCAGCATTGCTGCCAGGCAACGCACAACACACAGACCGGGGAGGGAGATATAAAGGACACACAGCAGCAGAGGAACATGGAGGGACGGAGCAAGATGGAAGGGAGAGGAGAGCGTCAGGCGAGAGAGGCTGGGGGGAAGCAGAGGGAGGGGGAGGGAGGGAGGGCACAGGGGGCACTGTATGGGCAATAAACATGAGGTGTAGCTACAATGACAGCTCTATAAGCTGCTTCATGGTAACAGGAAGGGGGCAGAGGATTGGATCAGATGCGGGTCGGTGTGTGCCTGTAGATGACGCCCCTCCCCTGGATGCACCTGCGCTCCCGTCAGTGCGGTCCACAGCTGGTTGCCTGTTGTCATCACCTCCCTGCTATCAGTGCTTGCTGGACATTCTTTGCGCTCAGTACCTGCAGCTGTGCTGGGTTCGTTCCCCACACATCGCTCCCTAGCCATGCCTTGTTGTGGCCTGTGGCCTTATCACATGTCCTTGGAGCTCCCCTGCTTCCCTCCTCAGACCACATGGTATTGTGGGGCCTCTATTTCCTATCTGCTCAGACCCTCCACCCACATGGAGGGGTTGGGCTACCACCGGGGTATGCTTCAGTGGCCCCATTATGTACATCTGGTGGTCCAAGCGGTCCCAGCCCCCTTCATGACCCCTTACAGCTGCCTGTGAGGCCCCCTGTGCCTTTGGTGTCATGGATGACAGCCCCAACATGTGCTCCCTGTACCTCCCTGCAGGTTCGGGGCACTGGCCGCTCGCTCCGTGCCATTCCGGCCCCGCTGCTGTTGTGGCTGGGTCGCTTTCCTCCGTTCCGCTCACCTGTGTTGTTGTGCCCCCTCCATGGGCACGCCCTGTCCTTCTCTGCCTGTGGTGTGTCTCTCCATGACCAGCCCCCCCTTTGGCTGGTTCCTGCTGCCTGACACTGCTACCGGCTCTCCCCATGGTGTACCCCTCCCTTTGTGGGGCTCGGGGGTGTAGGAGGTGAACTCCACGGGGAGGGGACCACACAGGCCACTAGCGCTCGTGCCCCACTTCGCTCACCAACAGGCGGGTCCTGGGTGGGGAAAGGCAAGGCCTGAAAAAGGACCCCTCAGGTTCTTGTGGTGGTGGTCTGGAGGGCTTAGCCTCTCCCCACCGATATCATTATTGGGGTGCAGGCCAAGCCCCTTCCCAACCGGGGAAGGTCACAGTACACAATACTACACACAGGGACCAGGACCAGCACTGGGGGTGAAGGGATAGCGTGAGGCAGGGCCAGGTGTAGCACTCCCAGGCGGGGGAAGGAAGGAAGGAAGGGGAGAGGCGTTCGAAAGGGCCCAGGGCACCACGTGCTATAGTCGGGGATGGAACACTTACTCTCAGGCACTCTCGCGGTCACACTCGCACGCACTCAGTCAGTCACTCGCAATCACGCTGGTTTTAGGCACTCAAGTCTCAGTCGCACAATCACCAAGGGGCCAGTCTCGCAGGGCAAGGCTCTGTTCACCGGCGACGCAGCCCTGTCTGCCTCCTCCTTATAAGGGCTGCGCCTGGGACTTCAGCTGTAGCCGCTCTGAGCGCCGCCAGGCGGGTCCCGGGGGCATGGCTAGGGAAGGCGTCGTCACCGGGGGAGGGTCTGGCCTTGCAATATCCCCAGCGTGGGGTTGTAGCACGCTGGGGGGCGTGGCCAGCGGCGGCGTCATCGCCGGGGGCGGGTCCAGTCCCGGAATCTCCCCAGCGTGTTGTTGTGGCACGCTGGGGGGCGTGGCTAGGCGCCGTGGTGCTGGGGTTGGGGCCGCTTCGTCTGCAGGCTGCGGCGGCGGGGTTCTGGGTAAGTCGGGGGGTCCCCTGTTTACGGGGTGTCTCCTTTGGTGCCCCCTCTTTCCCCACCTCCTCAGGCCATGGGGCCTGACAGTACCCCCCCCTCTACGCAGGCTCCAGTGGCTAGGTGCTGGCTTGGGGGGGGTACCGGTTATGAAAATGCTGGAGGAGCTGTGGGGCATGTACATTGGTCGCGGGTTCCCAAGAATTCTCAGAGGCATCTTACCCTTTCCAGTTAATTAAATATTTCAGGCGGCCGTGACTGCGTCGCACATCGAGAACTTTTTGTACCTCATACTCTTGTTCTTCTATCCCGCGGATGGTAATCGGGTCTGGCGGTGGGGAGGTCTGTTGGTCGCCCGCAGGTTTCAATAGGGAAACGTGGAACGTTGGATGGATGCGGTAGTGGGAGGGTAAGGTCACCGTATAGGCCACGTCATTTATCTTCCCACTAATGGGAAAGGGGCCCATAAAACGATAGTCCAGTTTTGGTGACGGCCTGGTAGACGGGTAATGCCTTCGGTTGACCCACATGCGGTCACCTACTTGAAATTGGGGCACTTGTTGACGACGTAAGTCGGCGTAATATTTATAGCGTTGCCGTGCCTTTTGTAAGAAATTTCGTGCTGCTTCCTGTGCCATGTGAATTCGGGTGACTAAGGCCCCTGCAGCTGGTACAGGAGAAAGGCCCACCCTGGGCACACATAGGCGGGGATGGAACCCGTATGCAATAAAAAAGGGGGAGGACCCTAGGGAGGCACTCAGAGTGTTATTATAGACAAACTCCGCAAGTGGCAACAACTCATACCAATTGTCTTGCAGGTGGTCTACATAGCACTGCAGGTATTGCTCCAAGGTTTGATTTGTTCGTTCCACCTGTCCATTCGCCTGAGGGTGGTATGCCGTAGTTAAATTTATGCGGACCTGTAAAGTTTGCAGGAGGTGTCTCCACAGGCGGGACGTAAACTGTGTGCCCCAGTCCGAGACAATATTAAGAGGAATCCCATGGAGGCGGACCACGTTTTGCAATAGTAGGAACGCGGTTTGTTGCGCGGTCGGGAGGCCAGGGCAAGCTGAAAAGTGTGCCAACTTCATGAAGTGGTCAATGACGACAAAAATGGTTGTGTGCTGTTGGGACGGGGGCAGATCCACAATAAAATCTATCCCAATATGTTGCCAGGGTCCTTGTGGCATCGGTGCCAGATGTAACAACCCGATGGGTTTCCTTCGAGGGATTTTAGTTTTGGCGCAGATTACGCAGGCTTGAACATAGCGGGCTGTATCTGCTCTCATGGATGGCCACCAGCAGTGTCGCTGGAGGAGCTCATACGTTCATTTAATTCCAGGGTGTCCCGCCAAAGGGGCATCATGATGACTCCACAGAGCGTGTTTGCGAGCCTTTTGGGGGATCATAATTTTGCCCTGATGGAGATATCCCCCGGGACACGCTAGAATTCCCTCGGTCTGGATCAGCTGCTGGTCTGAGGGTGATAGCTGTTGCAGTTGCGCGGGGGAGAGACTGGTCGCTACCCCCACGCAGGGTTGTAATACGGGTTCCCCCTGGTTACTGATCCTGGTCTTCTCCTCCAAGGACCTGGAGAGCGCGTCTGCTAGCACGTTTTGTTTTCTGAGCCGATACTGAATCTGGAAGGTGAACCGGGAGAAGAAGAGGGCCCAGCACCCATGGCGCGCGTTGGCGATCTTCACCGACTGGAGGTATACTAGGTTGCGATGGTCTGTGATAACCGTCACTGGGTGCCGGGCACCCTCCAGATAATGTCGCCAGGTGGTGAATGCCGCTTTAATGGCAAGCAGTTCTCGATCGAGGATGATGTAGTTGGTTTCCGCGCTCATCAATTGTCGAGAATAGTAGGCACAGGGGAGAAGGGTCTTCGTCTGGTTGTCCTCTTGAAGGAGGACGGCCCCCAGGGTGCTATTCGATGCGTCCGTTTCTACAGTAAACGCCTTGTCAAAGTCAGGGAACTGGAGCAGAGGGGCCCGGGTGAATGCGGTTTTCAGGGCTAAAAAGGCTTGTTGGTGCATGTCCGTCCAGTGGTAGGGTACCCCTTTTCGTAGAAGTTTTGTTAGTGGCTCCGTCGCGGCGGCGTACCGGGGAATGTACTGGCGATAGTAATTTATTGTCCCCAAGAAACATTGTAGGGCCTTGACTGACGTGGGGGGTATCCAGGTTAGAATAGCTTCCACCTTGCTCTCCTCCATTTTTAATCCTTCGGGGGAAATAATGAATCCCAAGAAGGCTATTGTTGTGGTGTGGAAGGCACACTTGGCTAGCTTGCAGAAAAGACGGTGAGAACGAAGTTTTGCCAGCACGGTTTGGACGTGGGCCACATGCTCTACTTCGGAGGCGGAATAAATCAAAATGTCATCGAGATAGGCGATCACATAAACGTCCAGGACTTCTCGTAAAACATCATTAATAAAATGCTGGAACATGGCGGGGGCGTTGGCAAGGCCAAAGGGCATTACAAGGTACTCGAAGTGCCCATATCTGGTTCGGAAGGCGGTTTTCCATTCGTCCCCGGCCCGAATGCGTACTAAATTATAAGCTCCTCGAAGGTCTAGCTTGGTGAAGAGCCGCGCCCCCTGCAGGTGATTTAACAACTCCGGGATAAGTGGAAGCGGGTAGCGGTTCTTCACCGTGATGGCATTCAGTTCCCGATAGTCTATACAAGGTCGTAGCCCTCCATCTTTTTTAGGAACAAAGAAAAGCGGAGCCCCTGCCGGGGAGATGGAGGGGCGAATAAATCCCTTTTGCAGATTTTCATCGATGTATTGTTTATGGGACTGTAGTTCCGGCCTCGATAGGGCATAGATGCGTCCATAAGAAGTTTGGGTGTCAGGGAAAAGGTCAATCGGGCAATCGTAAGGTCTGTGAGGGGGAAGCATAGCAGCTTCCTGCTCGTCGAATACGTCAGCGTACTCCTTATACCTTGGAGGTAGCTCCGGAGCCCCGGTTTCCGTGACGGTGGCCCCCAGTTGTCGTGGTACCCTTGGTATAGCTGGCGGCTTCTCGCTCGGACCGGACACGCGCCACTCTAGGGTTTGCCAATTGATAGCGGGGTTCCATTGATGTAACCACGGCAGTCCTAGCACAATGGGGAAAATCGGAGGACAGACGATGTCCAGCTGCAAGAGCTTGGTAATTCCCTGCACCATCACGGGTAGGGGCTTTGTCTGCAGTGTACTTGGTCCGGATATCAGGGGGTAGCCGTCTATGGAATGGATCGCTTCGGTAGGGACTCGGGGTTGTTGTGGAACGTGGTGTTGCCGCAGATATCTTTTGTCAATGAAGTTCCCGGACGCCCCGGAGTCAATAAGAGCCCAAGCTATCAAGGTTCGACTGGGGCTAATCCCTAGCATCACAGGGATCCGCAGGTGCGGGCGTCGTTCAGCCCGGCCACCGGACGGAGGACTCACGTTGTCTAGGGGCGAAGGGTCGGAGCTCAGGATGCCCCCTATACATCCCGAGCGGCCGCATTTCCCTGTTCACGTCGGTTAGGGGGGAGGACCGGACAATTACGGGCGAAGTGTGTTGCTCCCCCACAATAATAACACAACCGGGATATCCGCCTCCGCTCTCTCGCTTCGCTCGTCAAGGGGCCCCGTGAGGCGCCTACCTGCATGGGCTCGGGATCCTCCTTACGGGGGGTATCGCTGCGTAGTGCCCCTCCCAACGGCACTCGGAGTAACGACCCACGGGGAGCCTCAGAA
>QEPC01002494.1:2669725-2684693 GCA_003113815.1 Sphenodon punctatus
AAGGTAGCTCAACAATAAAATCAAGACTTACTCTCCGCCAGGGCCCGGAGGGAGTTGGGGTGAGTTGGAGCAGCCCTTGCGGGAGTCGTTTGGGTACCTTCATACAGGCGCAAGTCGCACATGCGCTGACGTATTGTCGTACATCTGTGGCCATTGTTGGCCACCAGAAGGATCAATGGAGGAGCTCGAAGGTTCACTCTATCCCCGGGTGGTCGACTAGAGGGGCATCATGGTGAGACCACAGTAGAGGGGGGTGACACGATGGAGGAACAACAATTTGGTGGCCCTTCTTAATGAGGCCGTCCTCCCTGGTATACGTAGGGTCTGTTAAAGGTTGTAGCTCTTGTGCCGAAGCTTGTCGGAGGTAGTCTAAGGAAGACGTAGTGGCCGCAAAGACCTTGTTATCGAGTATGGGGCCTTGAAGGTGCCTCTCATGGTCCTTCCCTTCTTGATATCTTGAAAGAGCGTCTGCAAGTGTATTCATCTTTCCTGGGCCGTATTGTATTACGAAATCAAAGCGGGCAAAAAATAATGCCCACCGAGCATGGCGAGGGTTGGAGATTTGCGCTATTTGTAGGAAGGTCAGGTTTTTGTGGTCCATCGTCACCGTGATGGGGTGTTGCGTCCTCTCCAGGTAATGCCACCAGGCCTCAAAGGCTGTCTTAATGGCAAGGAGTTCTCTATCAAAAATGGTGTAATTCTTCTCTGCTGGTGACAATTGTCGCGAATAATAAGCGCAGGGGAGAGGCTTCTCCTCGAGGGTTTGTTGGAGGAGGACCTCTCCGATGGCCACACTAGAGGCATCTGCTTCCACAAAAAATGGTTGGTGGAAGTCGGGGTGTTGAAGCAGGGTGGCTTGCATAAAGGCCTTCTTTAAGAACTGGAAACTGTACTCTTGTTCCGGTCCCCAGGTGTAGGGGTGGTTTTTCTTCAAGAGCTGGGTGAATGGTGTTGTAACTTCCGCATAGCGGGGAACATACTGCCTATAATAATTTACACTGCCGAGAAAGCACTGAAGGGCCTTTGCTGTCTTGGGGCTGGGCCAATGTCGGATGGCTTGCACCTTCTTGGGGTCCATTTGGAGTCCTTCGGGGCTTATAACAAACCCTAAAAAGTCCACGGTGGTGCAATGAAAAGCGCACTTTTCATGCTTACAATATAGCTTGTGCTTACGTAGGTGTTGCAATGCTACCCGTACATGTTGTACATGTTGGGCCACAGAGGACGAGTAAATTAAAATGTCATCTAAATAGGCGATTACAAAGGTATCGAGGATGTCCTGAAAGATGTCATTAATGAGGTGTTGGAAGGCAGCCGGGGCATTAGCAAGTCCAAAAGGTATGACCAAGTACTCAAAGTGCCCATAACGTGTGCGGAAGGCCGTCTTCCATTCATCTCCACGACGTACCTGCAGCAAGTTGTAGGCTCCCCGGAGGTCCAATTTGATAAAGAGCCGGGCCCCTTGGAGCCGGTTCAAGAGCTTGGGGATAAGGAGTAACGGGTAGCGGTTCTTTATTGTGACACTGTTGAGCCCCCGATAGTCGATACAGGGTCTTAAACCACCGTCTTTCTTGGCCACAAAGAAAATTGGGGCTCCTGCAGGGGACATAGAATGCCGGATAAATCCATTTTGAAGAGCTTCGTCCAAATACGTACGTAGTTCGGTTAGCTCTGGGGCAGAAAGGGCATAAATGCGCCCGAATGGGGGCTCCGTGCCAGGGAGCAAATCTATAGGGCAATCGTAGGAGCGGTGTGGTGGGAGCTCCGCTGCCTGAGTTTTACTAAATACATCTGCGAAGTCCCTGTACTCTGCAGGTAGCATTAGGGGAGCAGTATTGCAGGCTGCATTACAGGGGTTCCTCGGTCGAGGGGGTGGTGGAGGGAGTAAACAATGTTGCTGGCAGTAAGTTGAGGTAAATAGAAGTTGTCGAGGGCCCCAGCGAATGTGCGGCTCATGCAACGAGAGCCAAGGAAGTCCCAGAACCACACGAAAAAGGGGGGTGCAGATGATGTCGAAGGTCAAGGTTTCATAATGTTGACCTGCTATGCAAGGTAATGGGGTAGTCTCATGCATCACAGGTCCAGAGACTAAGGGGGACCCATCAATGGTGCAAATAGATTCGGGGTATCCCTTGGGTTGCGTCGGAATCTTGTACGTTCGGATCAGGGTGGCGTCAATAAAATTCTTGGAGGCTCCGGAGTCAATAAGCTCCCAGGTAACAAGGGAGCGATGAGAGTCGATGGTAAGGGTCACCAACACCTGAAGGTGGAGCGGGGAGCGATTCCCAGAGGACGGGTTACTATTCATGGCCGCGACGTCCCCGATCCGTCCCGGCCCTTGCCATTTCCCACCGAGCGACGAGAGGGAGGCAAAATGGGGCACTCCTGAATAAAGTGTGTGGGGTTTCCGCAGTAAAAGCAGGCCCAGGAGCGTCGACGCCGCTCCCGTTCCTCCTGGCGGGAGGGGGCCCCGGGAAGCTCCCAGTTGCATGGGTTCTGGGTCTGGTAATTTCGGCCCTATCGCCTCGGGGCCTGGGGTGACAAGGGGTCCTGGCCGGACTGGTAGGCTCCTTCCCTCTTGGCGCCGTTCCCTGCGTCGCTTGGTGAGCCACTCGTCAATTTGTAGCACCAACGTAGCCAGGCCGGCCCAGGTCTCTGGGAGGGAGGTATAGGCCAACTGGTCCTTGAGATCATCTGCAAGGCCCCTCCGAAAGTGTACCTTCAGCACATTGTCCGGCCATTGTAGTTCCAAGGCGAGTTGCTGGAATTGTGTAATGTACTCCAGGAGGGGCGCTCGTCCCTGGCGGAGGGAAAGAATGACTGTTTCCACATCTCGTAAATGATGGGGATGGTCAAATAAGAATGGAAACTCTTGGACGAAGTTCTCATAGTGAGACAAGAGCGGGCTCTTACTGGTGAGCAAATTCGTAGACCATTCTAATGCTACACCCCCTAAATTCCCGATCATGAAGGCCACCTTTAGGTTGTCCGTTGGGTATGTAGTGGCCTGGGTGGTGAAGGTGAGGTCACAAAGAGCCAGGAATGCTCGGAAGGCCTTGCGTTCTCCCTGGAATTTCTCCATGCGTGGGCCTCGAGGTTCTCGGGTCACTACTGGCAGTGGGCCTCTGGGCTCGAGTGCCACAGGGGGTGCTATTGCCCCGTCGTCCGGACCTGGGGCAACTGGAGGAGCAGGAGGGGCCAAAAGGCCCATGGCGGGAGGCGCCAGCCCTGGCTGCTGGGCTATGGCAGCTGCCAATTCCCCATGCTGCTCTTGCAGGTCTTTAATCTGCATGGCAAGCGACTGCACGGCTTGCACTAAGTTCCCTATTTCCTGATTTACATCCATTGGGGAAAAGCAGGGATGTAACAGATAGGTGGCTGGTGAATCTGTCAGTGGGAGGGGGAGAAAGAGGAAGGAAAGCGTAAAAGGGGAATCACTGCAGGGACCAGACGCACACGGGGAGGCTCTGAATATCGAAATGGTGGGTAAAATGCCCGTCAGGATAGTGTGTGGGCCCTTCCACGTGCCGAAGCACCAGGAAGTTAGGCCCCTATCATCATAGGGCTCAGAGCGCAAGGGGAGGAGGAGGGGCCACACACACCTACAAGCTTACACTGGGGGGAGCAGGGCTGGGAAACCAGTGGAGGATGGTGCAGAGGACGATAGGAGGGGGAACCCACGGGAGGGGGATAGGGAAAAGGGGCTTCCACACGCCAGGGGGGAAGGGGGAGCGGAGGACCCAGGAGGGGCAGGGAGATACACACTGCCCGCAGGCTCACCCAACCCACACAGGCTTCCTTAGGGACAACAATAGGGAAGTCTTCACTCTACAACAATCTTAATAGGATAACTGAACACAATGGGGAACAGGGGGAGAGGAACAATGGGGAGCTTAACAAGGGGGAGCCACATCACAAAACCAACACTCGAGGAGTCACTTAGCTTGCACACGGGGGGGCCAGTCCTTCCAGGCACGCAGCTCTGCTCACCAGCAGTGTTCCCTCCGAGCTGCTGGTTCATAAAGAGGAGGCCCCGCCCCCTGTGCGTGCCTGGAGGCGCGCTGAACGTCTCAGCGGGGTGTGTTGCTCCCCACCGCTGCAGGGAGTCTCTGTTGCGCCCGGAGTAGCAGGCCCCAGGTGTTCATCTGTCGGGGCTCTTAGGAGTGGGGGCGCGCCCGTCTCGGAGTCTGGGGTATGTTTTTTGCTGCGGGGGGCGGGGTTCCCGGCTGGCAAACGTGCCCGCCGGGCTGTTGAGAGCTGGCGGGAGCGGCGGTGGGTGACAGCATTGCCTTTTGGTGCTTTTGGCTCCCTTAGCCCTCAGCCGACCATGTCTGCTTCCAGCCCTGCCCCGGTGTCTACTGCGTGTTCCGACCACGGTCCAGAATCGGCATAACATCTGTTGCACTGCCCCGGGCTGTCGTCTGTCCATCCATTTCCCTGCCATGGTCCCACTCCCGTCACATCTGTTCAGGGCTTTCCTGGACCATGGGAGGGGGTAAGCCAGCTCACCATTATTAGGAATCCACTGTGGTGACCTGGGAGTGTGTAATGTCTGAAATTACCCTGAGTCTACTAATCTTGAGTTGACCACTTCTAGAGTCAGGAAATCTTACCTTATGTACCAAAGAAGTAAAGATCTCTTTGATTAGAGATTGAGACAAAGTAATTTAGATGATAATTCTATTGCACCAACTTCTATTGGTGAGAGTATGCAGGCTTTCTGATAAAACAAGCCACACAGGGCCTTTCCTCAGGCATGATTTCTTACATGCCTGACGAAGGATCCTGTGTACCCCAAAAGCTCGCATACACTTATCAACAGAAGTTGGTCCAATAAAACATATCATGTGACTACTCTGTCTCCATCTCCTACATTTTGGAGCAACTCAGCAACCACACTTTCTAGATTTCGGGTCTTAACAAGAGACGATAGCCCATTACCATCTCAGTTTGTTCCGTCCAGTCCCTGTTCATCCCTCATTCACCTATTTAGCATGTCCTACCTAATAAACAAATGGCCCCCTCACTCACAGTGCCACTGAGACTGAGAGCGAGAGAGGTGCAGGAAGCATTCACTCCTTGGACACTCTAGGATTTCTGCCCACAAATCTATCATGCTCCTGGATCTTTATGCACAGAGGCACTGTATGCAACCAAATTGACAGTACATGGACATTTAGATGCATATTAGCCCACATATGGTGGGCTTCCCAGTCTCCGACACCCTGCCTTAACTGGAGGTTGCAGGTTCAGAGGGTGGAGGCCACATAGCTGGTGGGGATGAATACCTAATCAATTGACAGGTGGACAGCCACCTAGTGTGGGCTAATGTGGGCTGACATCTTGTTTGTTAATATCTTTCTTTTCTAAGTCAATCTTCATTCTTTTTCTTAGGGCCGGATCTTCTTGGAACTTGTCCAGAAGCTGTAATTATGCTTTCTATATCTTGGTTCCCCATACATTTCACAGCTAATGGCCTGGGGGTATTCCTGCCACTATTGTGAGGACCTCTGTGCTATATTCTGCACAATGCTTTTGTTCTTTGAAATTAAATATTTGGAAATACTCTCTGAATAGAACCTTTGAAAATCTTTCCCCCATCCTACTAATGTGTCTCTTATCTACAAGAGAGGATTTTGTTCTTTTTTTACTACTTCATACATTATTATAATTGTAACTCTCTGTAAGTTCTAATCTGTACTTCCTAAAGTAACAGACAATACTTTGCTTCTTGAGACATTCCCATGTTTGATCATTCCTGCAAACTGAATTAATTAGTATAATTCACTACGTCTGCAGATTGAACACATAGATAATGCACATGCTCTATTTTATACAGCATACATATTGGCCAAATAATCCTTTCAAAGATGGAGAGAAGGTGTCCCAGTGTTCATTTGTGCCCTTGCAAAATAGTGGGCAAACTATAATTTGACCATTGTGAACCTAGAACAGGAATATTTGAATGCATGAGCATGGATTGAACAGTACCAGTCACACTTCTGGCACTATAACAATAATAACCCCATCTACAATACTTTTATTGGGGTGTCCTTTAGTTATTAGTAGAGGTGTGCAATTAGTTTTCATTATTATGATAATGAAAATGAAATTTTTTATTCTCTTTTTTGTTATTGTACAAATGAAAATAAATAATAACAATAACAAAAACAAAACAAAAATTGGTTTTTGAAATAATGGGGAAAATTAAAAACGTATTTCTTGCTATAACTTTTTTTCTTATTCAATTCTGATGAAATGTGTGGAGATTGTACCCACCATAGAGGGCACTATGTGTACCAAATTTTGGAAACATTTCATAAAGGAAACCGATTTTAGAAGCAATTGAATCTTGCGATTTTAAGAAAAGCTCCATACACATTCCTAGCTACAACTTCTTTATATTATGTTTAATTTTAATGCAACATGGAGATATTATGTCCCTCCACATGATTACCAGTCCTACCAAATGTCAGAAAGATTGGATAAAGGGTCCTGATGTTATAAGCCATTACTTTGAAAATGCATGTCTGGCTGTAACATTTTTATATTCCACCCTCTTTACAAGATATTTGGAAGGAATGTATCATATACCTTCCCTCTTATCTCTGTCAAACTACAGGACAAATTTATAAAGGGCCCCAAATTTATAAGCTATTGAAGTTGTCCTCTTGAAGACCATTATTCAGATAAATAGCAGCACATACAGAGGCAGGCACCTGGCATGGCAGAGGGATGGAGGCTGTAGGAGGGAGGATGGGGAGAAACCCAACAGACTGAAAGACACATTCACTGGCCAATTACTTCATGCTTCCAGCTTTACAGGACAAATTGGTGGTGGCTTTGACACAAGCATAGGGGGTGGCCCTGACGCGGGCATAGAAGCGTCATAACTGGGACTTTTGTAATAGAATCCCAGAAGTAAGGAGACATGATTTCCACCTCCAGGCTGGACAATTATCATCACAATCTAATCCTGCAGCACTGTGATAGAGGACATAAGAGAATCTCTACTGGCTCTTTCCCAAACAGATGCTTCCGACTTCCCAGTAACAAGTGGGGAAGATAAGTTGGGATGGTCACAGAACAGAATGAGGATATTTGGTTGACATTTATTCTGGCCAATTAGGATCAGAAACAGATTTTATACCATAGTGATATGTAAGAGAATCCCTGGCAAAGACTTATTTTCTGCATATGCTTTGCAGGCGTATAAAATTGGGACCCCTTTTCACATATTTCTGATAGTTGGTAGAGATTATACTGAAGGTCTGAGATATAGCTCTGCCAAATTTCTTGAATACCGGTTGGACTAAAAAGTTGTTACAGTCAGACATATATTTAGATGTTAATTGCTTATACCACCAGGAATGTTTATCCAATCCTTCTGGAAGTTGGTGTATATAATAATATTGGTAAGTGGTATAAACCTGTCAGGTTTCATCTACTTTAAATGGGAGAAAAAGGAGTTACAGCCACAAATGTATTTGCAGATTTTTGCAAAATAACACAATTCAACTGCTTATAAAACTGGATTCCTTTATCCAATCTTTTTTTAATTTGGTACAGTTAATGCCTTCCATTGGAGGTATAATATAATCTAAGTTTAATCTAAATATAATGAGAAATAAAATGATCAAAGCCAAGAATGTATTTTCCATTGAAACCAATGGAAATAAAAAACAAAAGCAAAACCAAAAATGAAATGTTGATATTTATGAGAATAACAAAATAAGATTTAAATATCAAAAACTAAAAATGAAAACAAAAAATGACATGGGTCCCTGATGCACACGTCTAGTTATTAGCAATGTAATCTGAAAAAATGAAAATGAATGTCAGCATCAGTAATTTTATTGAATGCATAAGTATTTGGAATTTCATTACTTCAGTGTGAATCAAGGATAGAGTATCTACAATCAAGGTTGTTTTCTTATAGAAAAATGATTGCATGCAGCAATGTAAAGTCTGGTTAAATAGATGAGGATGAAGTGGGTTGATTTCACCATCAAGCACGCCCTCTGAGTAACTTCAGATATAATTCTCTGGCTCTGGCAATTTTCACAGGCTATGGAAGAAGAATGAGGGGGCCTCCAAGGGATCTCTACATGGAGTATGTATATAGTGTGGGATGATTCCAAGACTCTGCTCTCAGAGTATTTTGTTTTACTGATGAACAAGAAAGTAGAGTGAAATATTAGTAGTATTGCTCCTGGCAGACAACTGTAGCCAAAACTTCTTTTCAGAGCTATAATGCATCTGGAGGGAACAGCTGGAGTTCATATGAACAATTGCTATATTCTTAACAGAATATATTATTGTGTATAAGTCTACCTGATCCTCCTACAATCATCAATAGGGAAGGAAAGACTAAGTCTGCTTTCAGATGCTACAGGGGCGGGGCAGGGCGGGGCGGGACGCCGGCGCGGACCCCGGCCCCGGGACCCAGGCCCCCCGCCCCCCCCCCGGGGGGGCAGGGCGGGGCGGGGCGGGGCGGGGCAGGAACATTTGCAATCACTGCAGCTCTGTAATTGCAAGAATTTGTGCCCATCAAAATGCACTAATCCCCTTTTAAAGTGCAAAAACACCCATGCATGACCGGGTTCCCAAATGTATTATTTATTATTATTATTAGACATTTATAAAGCGCCAGTCGCATGACCTGGTGCTGTACAGAACATAGAATTAGACCCGGTCCCTGCCTGTGGCTTACAATCTAAGAGACAAAAACAAAGGGGGGGAGACAGGGGGAGGGGACAGTGGGAGAGACATGGGAGAAGACAAAGAAACATTCAGGCGGATGCGAAGTCTCAGGTGCGTGTACTTGGCTTGGTTACAATGAAGTTGGTAGCAGCAGTCAGCATGTAGCCTTTACAATGGCAAGTGTTCTCGTACCTTAAAAGGGGATTAGGACATTCTGACGGGCGCTAATTCTCACAAATACAGAATCGCTGTGGTGATTGTGAAAGTTCTGTAGCGTCTTAAAGCAGCCTATGTCTTCATTCAATCCTATTTAACTTTCTTAGGGAAATGTGTTATTTACTAGTTTATGGGGAGTTAAAATAGTTTTAATATACCCAGAAACAAGCATGGTTCATCATACCTACTGTAGATACCTTCATTTCTTAACTATAGAGGCCTTGTTGACACTAGAAAACTTTACAATAAAAATTTACTCTAAGTTCAGTTGGTGACATTAAGAATAGAATCTGTCGCACAGACAAGAATGGAATCACACATTCTTATCACTGTGTTCCCTTCACTTGGTCAGTAACCTAGGCTTCGTTTCCAACCATTGCAAACTTGATGACAATTGTCACTCATTTGGAAATGGAAGTTCTTTGGCCAGGCTCATGCTATAATGCTCAAGAATGCAACCCTTGTACCAATAGAGCCAGGAGCATGAAGGGCTGGGTTCACTGTTCTAGGGTTATTTTACTATTATCACACTGGCTTGAGCCCCCACCCAGAAATTTGAGAACACTACTTGGTACCCTTACTAGGCAATTATTTCTCCACTCAAAAGCACACTGGTTAGGATTCTTGAACAAAGGAGTTTTATTGGTATAACAGATAATGAAGTCCCAAAACAATATCACCAAGGGTGGACATGGTTTAGCCATATACAGCATATAGTGTAACATTTGGCACCCCATCCTCCAGGTGACAGGCTTGAAGCCCACAGTTATACTCTCTTAGAGAGTCCCTGGATCACCATCCCAGAAGTCCCATAAACCCAGTCACAGTTTGTTGCCAATGGGGAGCTGGTTGATATGTGGCTGTCTTGACTTCAGCCTGCTACCTGATCTTTTCAGGGAGGCTTTACTGCTGGAGGAGCAGTGGCTTCTGAAGTTGTGTCCTCAGGATCTATTCACAGGCCAGCTCCTAAGGAAAGGATCAGGCCCCTTTCTATGACTGAGTCCTGGGGCTCCTTGATACTTCTGCTGAGGGATTCAAGTGGACACTTCTTGACCCACCTAAGCATGATCAACAGGAGCTGGGTCAAGGGCAACTCACCAGGTTTCAGAAGTCACGTAGAGGTTGCTGGTCTTCACCAGGGCTTTCATTGTCCTCATCATCACTGATACTAAACCTGCTCCTCCTCACTGTCCAAGCAGAAAGCAAAATAAAACTGGAATGCCTTCTTACAATCTTCACAAAACAAGTAGACTGTACAGCATTAGTTCTTTGTCTTGCAAAGAAGAACCACTGTCAGGAAGATATCTTCCAACCACACAGCCAGAATATACAAAACTCATCCCCAACTCATCTCTTCTGTTCAACTGTGCCTCATGCCTCAACCAATTCTGGAACTGCTAGTAAGACAGCAGACAGGCTGACTTCAACATGAAACTAAGCCAAGTGTTTCCTAGGGTTCCCCTTCTAGGGCTATTGTCTTCACTCACAGGGCTAAGTCCACTTTTGTCCAGGTGCCCCAATTTTTCCATTAAGTCCCCACAAATGATCAAACTTGCATGCATTATGCACTTTATATATAAATGCCCACTGCTCACTTTGCTCCTCATGCTCTCCTGCAGATGGGTGTATAAAGCATCCTCCCGTCCCCACCCCCCATAGTCTATTAGAACTCCCAGGGTTACTAATAGCTAATTCTTTATTTTTTGGAGGGAGGAAAGGAAATAGAATGGGAAGAGAAGTAGCTATTCCTACTGAAAAAGCAAATGCAAAGGGATCTACCTTAGCCTGGTAAATAAGATGTTCAGCCTTATTTAGATCTGGGAAACTAAGTTAGAATCTGATTTTTTAGCCATGAATGCTTTGCGTGTCCTTCATTATGTCCCTGTCAACCTCATTCTTCATTTGTAAAATCAGAGTAATAATGACTTAACTTCACAGGGTTGTTATGAATGAAAACTAGATAGGGATTGTATGGAACTTTGAATTCTGAAATCACTATATAAATTATTAATAATAATCATTCTCTCTCAGACATTTGCTTTCTTTAACCAAAACAATATTTTGTTGATTTTAATCTTTATTAGAGAAAATTTAAATAAACACACATGTATTCTTAAAGGCTGCCTTCTAGAGGTGAGGGAAAATTTTAAGCCTCCAAACTAATGTTTTTAATTTCTACTTACTTGCTGAAGATATTTGTCCAAAATAATGCATGTAATTACATTTTTCTTCCACAGGTAAAACATTAATAATAAAATGTGTAATATATTTTACTATCGTATATCAAGTTAGAAATCTAACTGGGAAAATATTAGGTTGCACTGAATAGGCCTTACGGGTACTCAGACCGGGTTTTGAAGTTCCGAACACCCAGTCCGGGTACTCGGAGGGACTTTGGAACTTTGTCCGAGTACACAAAATTCGGAACTTTGGACCTTGGAAAACTTTGCAACTCAGAAATTTGGAACTCAGACTCATGGAAACTGCAACTGCTTGGTGCCGAGTGCACCCACTTATCATTATTCCAACCAAGCAGTGCCAGGAAAAGTAGGCTAGCAAGAGTGGGGCAATCTTTCAAGAAGACAAATCCAAAAAAGTGCAACTGTAGGCAGAAATCCCACCAAAAAAACCCAACAGTATGTGCTCACAGCATGCCCCACCATCAGCAGTGCACCCACTTTAAAATCATTATGCCAAGCAAGCCCTCTAGGGTGCTGCTAATATAACGCCTTGCTGCATTTGACCCCTGGGCCTGAGGTTCCCCATCCCTGCTGTAGCCCATGCCAAATTCACCAAAGATAATAGAAAATGGCTGTGCAGCCACATTTATTTATTTATTTATTTATACAAAAAAATGTATCCCACATCCTCCTGCACACTGGCAGCTTGGAGTGGTGCACATCATAAAAACAACAAACAATAAAACCGTCTAAAATACTATAATACATATACATAATAAAATTTCAGCAACAGCTAAGGCAATAAAACCCCTCCCTCCACCCCACTTCCTGATTCTCAGTGGAACAACCAGGTCTTCCAACATCAACTGAAAGAGGGAAGGTCCGGGGACAGATGGGCCTCCAATGGGAGGGAGTTCCACAGCCGAGGTGTGGCCACCGAGAATGCCCTCTCTGCTGTCATCACCTGGTGTACCCGGGGGACTTTGAGTAGGGCACCCCCGGCCTACTGCAAGGGCCACAAAATGACCCGGGGCCTGAGGTGGTCTCACAGGTAAGCAGGACCCAAGACATTTGCCCCTGCCAGCCAATCAAAACTTGCCGTGTGGCTTATCCATCACCTACCATACACCCCTCCGACCAAATATGGCTCCAAATTTCATTTCCTATTGACTAGGGGTTACCAATCATTCTGGATTGTTCTACACATGCAATGGTGCCAGCACTCGATGATGGCGTCCAAAATTTTCCAGGGACTGGCCATGGTATTTTGAACTTCAGAATTCAGAAATTCAGAACTGAGTACCAGAATCCTCAGTGGATTCCAAAAATATGCAAATGCTACTCATTCCAGGCATGTCTAGTTCATTCATTAGATAAAAGTATAAATCTACAGTAGTAGCCTGTGATATCTGTGAAATTCATGGGAGCTTGGGTTTTCAAGATGTCACTTCAGCTCACTATTTTTTGTTTGGGGGGGAGGATCCTAGGGTTGTCTGAATGAACCATAACATTATCATCAGAGCTGTCTAGAGTCTATAGATAGATTTTTTTTGGCTGCTAATGCAGCCAGAAAATTAAAGACAGGACCACTTTCCATTTTAACACACAGAACACAAAAACCAATTTTTTGAAGAGATGGCTTGAAATTTTGTTTTAAAATTTTTACAGTGCGTTCTACTAGGCAGGGGGTGGGGTGGGGGGTGTCATATATGCAAAATGTTATGAACATCCAGTATGGAAATCAAAACTTATAATGATTAAAAGTTAATTGCCAGTGGTCATTTTCACTCCAACTCTACCTTTTTTTGGAAGTTCATATCTTGCTCCCCTTTGTGAGTTGAGCCCCCAAGATTTTCAAGCATATCACATGAGATGTCCACCAAGTGCTGTTGTAGGCTGAAGGTGTTTAGATCAAAAAAAGAGTTATTCATGTTTAAAACATTATTTATGCCAACCAATCAACAGTGAATTGGGGAAATGTGGTGATGTGGCAGGGACTGGATACGGCCAGCTGAGTCTGAATGAAGGAGTCTAGTTGCACCTCAGGCAGTGATCAGTGCTTCTGAGCTAAGAGAAAAGGGGTGAGACAGGTGGTGAGCTATGTGTTTGTGTGAGTGAGACAGAATGAAAGAGAATAAGTGTGTGTGTGAGATTGAGAGAGAATGAGTGCGTGTGTGTGTGTGTGTGTGTGTGTGAGTGTGTGTGTGTGAGAGAGAGAGAAATGAGTGAGTGAGTGAGTGAGTGTGACTATTTTTAAATAGACTTGGCTGAGGGGAGGGTTCATGGGGAATGGGTGAAGTAAACAAGCCCCGCCCACCCACTGTGGGTGAGTGGGGAGGGATTCAAATGGATTGGATGCTGTCCAGGAAGGTCACATGAGGTTCACACCACCCACAAACCTTGCCTCCACCCATCCAACTCTTCACCCAGAGAATACAATCATCATTCAAATGGGCAGCCACTACACCAATCGGAGGAAAACCATATCCCACAGCATGACATGGCAACATGGCTGACTGAGGGCAAATGAAACCATGGCAACAATCACTTCCCATACCCAAACAGAATCTGTGTGGGTGGGAGAGGTGGGAAAGGAGAAGGCACACACAGGCAAGCCGCTACAGACAGGGCACAGCACATATGAAACCACAGGGAAAGGGAAAACTAACACAGGCAGCAGATGAATGCAAGGCACACATTTATTACAACAGAGTAAACAATGAAAAGGTAGATTAATCAGCCAATCAAGACACCCCACCAGGCAAGGAGTCCAGTCCCAAACACATGCCCCACACAGCAAAGTCTAGGAAAAATGCAGGCAGTTCCTTGGGCCTTGTTCCAAGGGGGAGCAAGGATGCAAGGGCGGGTGAAACTATGCCAATGCCACAAACAGCAGGTCACACACAGGTGGCTCAACAAGTGATGATGGGAGGTGGGTGTATGTGTGTGTGAGGCAAAGGCAATGGAGCATCAGGGCTCATGAGCAAAGCAGCAAGTAGGGAGAGTCTCTCTCTCTCTCTCTCTCTCTCCCTCACACACACACACACACACACACACACACACACACACACACACACCAATAGGGCAGATGGATGGGGGAACATCTCAGATCAGGGTTTTGAAGCCAGCTCAAGGATGCTGAGGAGCCTGCCCAGCAAACCCTGCACCCCTGCATATTCTGCACGTGCAAATATACCGCAGTGATACCCCCCCGGCACGCATGTTCCCATCCACCATGTACTGAGGGAGAAAGGGGTCTCCAGTGTCCAAAGTAGCTTGGACATCCTCATCACCACAGGGCCCCTTGGTTCACTGAGGGGCTGCGGTGTATGAAGCAAGCAGGCAGGAGACTGGAGGAATGCTGGCGTCGGACTCGCTCTGACTCCGACTGACTTCTTCATAGGGCCCATTTGTGGTCCTATGTTGAGGCTGTGAGGACAGCAAGGAATGAGTTCCTTGCTGTTCTCATAGCGTGTGTGAAGTCACGCCCAGCGGAGCTGTTTCGGGTGGCATGGGGGCTTGTCAGTAGGGATGGGCGAACGCGGTTCGGTAGTTCGGTGTTCGGCCCGAACTCGGCCTGTTCGGACAACCGAACACGAACATGAACATGAACACACCGAATGGACCGAACACCGAACACTGAACACCGAAATGGCGAACACACCGAACAGAACTGAACACCGAACGATGAAAATGGCGAACACACCGAACGGAACCGAACACCGAACAACGAAATGGCCGAACAGTTCATTCAATTCGAATCGCGTTCGGTTGTGTTCGGGTGGCTAAAACATGGTCTTCTGTCAGGTCACTGGAAGGCCAAATGTAGCAGGGAGGGGGAAGTCATTTGACTCAGCTAGGAGCAGACT
>QEPC01002494.1:2691019-2713085 GCA_003113815.1 Sphenodon punctatus
TCCCGCCCCTGGCTGGCACACTCTAACTAAAAAACTAATACAGCCTTTCTTGTCTTAAAAGTAAAAGAAAGGTTTACAAACCTGGCAGGAATCACTGTTGACGAGCCCCCCGCCTCGTCCGAGACGGAAGGCACAGCGGCAGGGGCAGTGGAAGCGGCAGCAGCAGCGGCAGCGGCAGGGGCAGGGGGAGCAGCAGCGGCAGCAGCAGCGGCAGCCACCTCCTCCTCCTTCTCCTCCGCAGCCGTCGGGCGTGGCCACACCCGGCAGATTCGGCCAGCCTTCATTTTTTTAAAAAAAATTTTTTTTCCGCACACACTACAGTCACACCCCACCCCACAGTCCAACACAACACACACCAACCCACCTAAACACACAGCACAGCCAAAACAATCACCAAAACACACTACACAAGCAGCCACCGAAACAAACACACAGCCTCTCGCCTCACTCACGCACACGCATACGAATTTCCGGCACGACGCCGATTTTACGACTTCCCGCGATATTTCCGGCCGAACGCGAACGCGTGAACCACCCGAACACCGAACGACCTAACACGAACGCACAACCCGATGGCGAACGAACCGAACGGCCGAACACGAACGTACGACCTGCCCGAACAACCGAACACGAACGGCCGAACACGAATGGCCGAACCGAACGGGCGAACGCGAACGCGAGGTACGACCGAATGACCGAACACGAACACATGAACCGAACGCGGCCGAACCGAACATGAACACACGAACCGATCGCGGCCGAACCGAACGGCCGAACACGAACCGCGATCTGTTCACCCATACCTACTGGTCAGTCCGGCCTCTCTCTGCCTGGACGGGGACTTTTCCCAGGCCCACTGTGAGGAACTTGTCACCTACTTTGCAAACAAGATCACTCAGATTCAGAGCGAATTTGACACTGGATATGGGGCAGTAGGTGGGGAGCACGAGGTGATGGAGGCCCCGTCTGGTCCAACTTTTTGGAGGGAGTTTCAGAAAGTGATGCCAGTTGATGCAGTGGATGTCTTGGGGTCTGTGTGAGCCACCTGTTGTGAACTTGATCAGTGCCCATCCTGGTTGGTGAAAGCCTTCAGGGAGATGCTGGGGACAGTGCTGGTGAGGGTGGTTAATGCGTCCTTGCAGCAGGGGAGGTTGTCGCCTAGCCTCAAGGAGGCTGTGGTGCGCCCCCTGCTGAAGAAACCATTGTTGGACGTTCCCTTCCTTTTTAGGGAAGGTTATTGAGCGGGCGATGGTGATTCAGCTCCACGCGCATCTAGACAGCATCGGTTTCCTAGACCCTTTTCAATCTGGGTTCCGCCCCGGCTATGGCACTGAGACAGCATTGGTGACCTTGGTCAATGATCTCCACCAGGAGATGGATGCAGGATGTTCAACATTTCTCATCCTGCTAGATCTCTTGGCCGCTTTTGACACCATGGACCATGGGCTCCTGTTGATACAGCTGCGTGACCTGGGGGGTCTGGACAGGACTCTTCTTGAATGGTTCTGCTCATTCCTCTTGGGGACAAGCTAGTGGGTAGTGCTGGGAGCTGAAACATCTTGCCTCGCACTTTATCCTGCAGCGTTCCACAGGGTTCCATTCTGTCTTCACTGTTATTTAATGTATATATGCAGCCCTTGGGGGAGGCCGTGAGAGGGTTTGGGGTGCGTTGTCACCAGTATGCTGATGATACTCAGCTGTACCTCTCTTTTTCAACTGACCCAGACCCTGCTGTCTTGGTGCTATCCCTGTGTTTGGAGGCCGTGGCAGAATGGATGTGGCAGAGCAGACTGAAGCTCCACCCTAATAAGACGGAGGTGATGTTGGTGGGGAGAGCGAGGGAGGTGTCACCCCCCCCGATTGGGGGGCGGGGTATATCTCAGCAGGTTCGGAGTCTGGGGGTGATATTGGATGCAGATCTCCGCCTGGATCGACAGGTGGAGGTGGTAGCAAAGGCCGCCTTCCTACAGTTATAGGTGGTGTGGAGGCTGCATCCATACATCTCTGGCCCGGACCTGGCCTCCCTCATCCATGCCTTTGTCACATCGAGACTGGACTATGCAATGTGATCTATGTGGGGCTGCCCTTATTCCTTGTTCGGAGGCTGCAGCTAGTGCAGAATGTGGCGGCCCAGCTCCTTTCGGGGACGGGCCATCGGGAGCACATAACACCTGTGCTCCAGACTCTGCATTGGCTGCCAATAGCGTGCCGAGCCAGGTTCAAGGTTTTGGTATTGATCTATAAAGCCCTTCATGGTCTGGGTCCCTCGTACTTCAGGGACCCCTTGCCCTCCGTGCCCCAGAGCAGGTCCTTCAGTCTGCCGGGGGTGCCTTCTTCGAGGTCCCCCGTGTTAAGCGGGGGGCCACAATGGAGAGGGCATTCTCAGTGGCCAGGCCGCAACTTTGGAATTCCCTCCCAGAGGAAGTTTGCCTGGCCCCAAGCCTTTTAACATTCCGGAGAATTTGCAAAACCTGGCTGTTCACCCAGGTCTTTGGGGAGGCAGGGGGGTTTAGTTTTTTTTTAATTCCCCTACATCCTTATTTATTGTATTAATGTTTATGTTCCCTAGTTGTGTTTTAATTTCTGTAATTTTATGAGTGTTTAAAATGTTTTATAATTGTATTTTTATTTTTGAGATTCTTAACTGCCCCAAGCTGTTTCAGGAGGGGTGGGGTATAAATATGATTAAATAAATAAAAAAATAAATAAATAGTTCCAAACATCCAACAGAACAGCCATCTCTGCTGCATCAGACACCCCCATCAGGTTGTGACCCCCAGCCACGGGCATGAGCAAGCCGTGCCCACAAAACCAAACTTCACACTTCTCATGGCCCCTCCAGTAATAACCACATAGACCAGGCCCTCAGGATTATCACCACTCTGTACCAAAGATCCTGGTTTCTGATTGGCTAGTAGGGTTGCCTCCCTGTTCTGAGAGAAGGTGTGATGAAACAGTCTCTGTAAAAGCATCTGTGGGACTAGAATGCATATTCCTCTGCTGTGCCCCTCAATGTTATGCAGTAAAAAGGATCAAGTATAAAGGGATAGAGCTGGAGGCAAGAATGACTTCTCACAAACTCAGAAAATGCTTACCTTTCGGGAGCACTTGTGACAGTTCATCAGTATTTCCTCAATAACCATTGAATCTGTACTTACACTGTTGTTGAGATCAGTGGTCGTTGAGCTCAGTGCCTGTGTTCATCCACCATTTTTTGGTAATTTTCTGTATTTCACCATTTTCCACCAGTTAGTTTCCAGTGTTTTCAGCAGTTTCCAGCATCAGAATGCAGAAATCAAGGACTAGCCCTTGAAATACACCAATTAAAACACAGTTTACAAGTATCCAAAACAAGGACCAATAAGGGAAATGATGATGACAATTTCCAAAGAGGAACTAATGAAAATAGTGAAAAAGCTGGTAAGTTTCCTCATTGTGTGAGCACAGGAGAATGGCCTGTATCCGACAAAAAAATCTCTTGCTGCAATTACGTGATTCAGGGATTAGCTGTTTCATATCTGGTCCTGGTCCACATAATTTAACAAGTAACAATCACAGGGAATATAAATAAATAAAGCATTACAAGCTGTCACTCATGCAAACTGAACTTTTTTCACTCTAGTCATGACTTGAAACTGGTCTTTTTAGGTGGTATAAAGGTAATTTGAAGGCTCAATACAAATTAATTCCACTGCCATCTGGTTACATCAAGAGTGTTCTTTATTTACAGTGCAAGTCACCACAATTCTTCTGGTTCCCAAGCTTTAAAAATCTGCTGTCCCTTCCCTCTGCCACAAATACTTGTACTCCCTATCCCAGGTTAGACCCTGATAACATTGGGTTAGGCCCCCCACCCTTGAACCTTGCTCCCACAAAGCCTTGCATAAGCTGTAGACCCAAGCTTCAGCCTCATTCATTCTTTGTGGCCCTTGAGCTCCCTATCCAAATTTCTTGCTTGGACTTTTTGGTCAAAAAATTCCATGATGGACCCTGATACCACAGAGCCTTGAGTGAGTTTGAACTCCAAACACTTGGGGCACTTGAACCCAAAGGTGATCTCCCAGCTAAAGAGGAAGGTTCCTATCATTTGGGCCCCTGTCTTCCCCTGATAATTGGCTCAGACTGAAATTTGCCTCAGCTTTGATGGCTGCCTTCCACATCTAGCCAGCATTTCTTTCATCTCCTGGGATCACAGAGCAATCTTCATTATCCCATGATCAGGATTCAGGTGCTTACCCCTTCTCAGTCCCCAAAGGGTTGCATCCTGCAGTAATTGAGGGTAGCCCCGTTACAGTAGAACTTGGGCGAATCAATTCTCTTGGCCTCAACTTCACACTACAGCTATAAAATGGAGACAGGCCATACCAGCTGGTCAGTGTCAGTTGGGCTTTATGGAAGCAAAGTGAAGCTCTGCCATCATATTAGCCTTAAATCCCATCACTGGGACTCCTTTGGTCTTTTCTAGGCTATGGAGAAAGAAGGACTCCAGCTGGGTGTGTTTTCACAACAGAGAAGTCTAGGTGAATTTGGTTATTATATAGGTATAATATATTTGGATTTCAGCAAACCATTTGACAGAGTTTCACACAAGATCCTCATTGACAAGCTTGCAAAATATGGGCTGGAACACACTCCAACAAGGTGGATTCACAGCTGTTTGAAAAACTGTACTAAAAATGATCATGAATGCCTTACTGTTCAACTGGAGGAAGGTTTCAAGCAGAGTCCTACAGGCCTCTTTCTTGGGCCCAGTGCTATTTAACAACTTTATTAACGACTTGGATGAAGAGGTGGAGATAATGTTTAACAAGTCTGCAGATGACAAAAAAAAATTAAAAATTGGAGGGATAACTAATACAGTGAAAGACATTTAAAAAAGGATAGGTTGGGAATCTGGGTTGAAACCAATATAATGAAATTTAGCCAAAATAAATGACCGATGCATTTAGGGACAAAAATACAAATGCATAAGTTAGGGTGACCATACCTCCCCTTAAAAGAGGACACTTATGAAATGTACACGCTGTAGGGCGGCACTGGTTCTGGTGCAGCCCTGCAACATGTATTTTTCATATGTGTCCTATTTTAAAGGGGAGGTATGGCCGCCCTAGCACAAGTATAATATGGGGGATTGCTCAGTTGGCAACATCACACGTGAAAATAATCGAGGAGATTGTGTCTGATTGCAAAATGAACATGAGTCAGAAATGTGATGTAGCTGCAAAAAAGGCTAATGACATTTTAGGCTGCCTTACCAAAAACATTGTTTCTCAAGTCAGTGGAGATACTAATTCCACTCTATTCAGCACTGGTCAAACCTCACCTGGAGTATTGTGTCCAGTTTTGGGCACCTCATTTTAAAAAGCACATTGTCAAATTGCCCTGAGTTCAAATGAGGGCAACAAAGATGATAAAGGACTTGAAAGTCTTATGAAGGAAGGTTGAAGGAACTATATATTTAGTCAAGAAAGAAAAATATTAAGGGGAGACATTGGGTAATTTCAGACATTACGCGCTCCCAGGTCGCCACAGAGAATCCCCAACCATGGAAAGCTGCCTAGCCCCCACCTGTGGTTCAGATAGGCCCCAAACAGACATGCCGGGAGTGGTACCATGGGAAGGAAACAGACAACCAGGCCACAATGCAGGACAGCGGTACAGACTTTACACAGATCCCAGACCTAGGCAAGAACCCCCAGAAGCCACCAGGGTGAGGCAGGACATAAACATGACCGACCAAGGACAAAGGAAGCCAAATGCACCACAAGGCACTGCCCACACAAGGGAAATGGGAAGGGAGGGGGAGAAGGGAGGAGAACGGCAGAGCCGCACAGACAAACAGGGAGAAGGAAGCCACGGACAGAGCAGAACACAACCACACTTACACACCAGTGGGCACAAGCACAGCCGAAAGGGACAGTAACCCAGGGGGAGGCTCACAGCTGCACACAAGGGCACCACAACAATGGGACAGGAACGTACAGACACCCAGGAAGAATCATGGGGACAGGGCACCCCACACAACTAGGAGCAGCCGCTCAGATGGGGGGAAACGGGGGCCACCACACCGGGAGGACCAATGGAGAGCACCAATGAAAGGGGGGGCAGAGGTCAACAACAGGCAAGGATACAGGAGGGGGAGGGGGATGGAACAGAGCGGGACACGAGGGTAGGCACCCAAAACCCCAGGGACAGCACGAGCAGCACGAGGCACCCAACAGCAACATTGGGTGCTGAAACGACAGGGGTTCCCACAATGACAGAGCAGGCTCACAAGGGAAGAACCACCAATCTGATGAAATTACTGGAGAGGGCCGAGGAAGGTCCCAACAGCAAGACACCCTGTCCCAGATGAACATGCTCGGTCACCAAGGGATGAGTCCCAATCCGCAGACAGCTGATGCAGCAACCCCACCCCCACAACAAGGGGAAGCCAGTTGCCACAGGCAGGGGAACCCCAGACACAGAATGACATGGAGGCATCACGGGGGTGGGGTTGGGGGTGGGGGCAGGTCATGGACACAGGCGGAGAGCCAGTAGAGCAAGGGCAGCAAAGGTCCATGGGGATCCTCAGTAAAAGTGCTGGATAGCACCCAACAGCAGAACAGAGGCTGGGTCACAGAAATTAAACCCATGGTTACAGATGGTAAAACGGTGCCACACAGACAGTCTCGGGGTGCAGGCAAACTGGCACAGCTGAGCGCAATGGCGGAAACAGATGAAGCTAGGTCAGCAGGGGGTCCAGAATGGGAACAATGTAGCTGGTCACAAAATGGAATGGCCAGGGAGGTGCAGGGAGTGCACGGTGGAGATGACAGTCGAGGCACAGATGACCCTAGGGGGACCTACAGCTAGCTGCACGGCATCACAAAGGGGGGCGGGATGGGGTGGCCCAACAAACGAATATAGTGCAGCCACTGAAACATTCCCCAGTGATAGCCCATTAATGCCATGTGGTGGGCAACAAGGTAGTAGGCCTCAAAAGGATTGGGACCGGTGAGCCCAACCTGAACATCACACAGGAATACAGCTCAGACAGCACCAGCATCTCCAGGTCTGTAGGATCAGGAAAGGCATAGTTGGCCTCAGGGGGCCACAACAGCTGTCCGAGCTCCAACAAGTGGTAATAAGACGACCCACGCGAACGCTGGTAGCCACAGGCCCCGAGGATGCAGCAGAAGTAGGACACATCCAGGGCAGGGATGCCCTCCGTCAGACAGGTCTGGAAGCCAGACAAGGCACATACAGATACAGCTGACACCATCTCAGCAGCAGACCATGACACCTGTGACTCTCTCAACTCTGGGATGTGCCCATCCGGAAGGGGATGGAGACCCAACACCTCTGCATGGAGCCGGCACTCGCAAGCACTAGCCACATATCCAAAGCAGTAAAGGCCCGAGCTCAGACACCAATAGGCATCTGGGAGGGTAGCAGGGGAGCTCAGGAACATTTGAGCGGACTGGAACTGCCACAAGTCAGCTAGAGCCATGGTCTCACTGTAGGTCCAGCAATGCTGACCGGCAGCAGAACTGCACAGCGGGAGCTCCGAAGCAGCAGTATCGGCCATGGTGCAGCTGGCAGAGGATCTGATAAGCAAGGAAAGAGAGGCCCCACAAACCAAAGTTGGGAGAGAAGGCAACCAGGGAAGCTCCAAGAACACGCAATAAAGGTACAAGCAGCACAATGGGACAGCTAGGAAGTAGGGATGGGCGAACAGAACTGAGTTTGGAAATTCGGTTCGGTTCGAAAATCGAGTTTGGTTCCGGAGTTCGATTCGGTCAACCGAACTATTCAAGTTCAGTCCGAACTCCGAACTTGCAAACAAAGTTTGGAAATTCAAACCCCATTGAACTAAATGAAATATTATCTTATAGGGATGGGCGAACAGAACCGAGTTCAGAAATTCAGTACAGTTCGAAAATTGAGTTCAGTTCTGAAGTTCTGTTCGGTCGACCGAACTGGTAGAGTTTGGTCCAAACTCCGAACTTCCGAACCGCGTTCGGCCATCCCTACTAGGAAGCGATGATTGGGGAGCGGACACAGCACAGCTGCAGGAAATGAAACCCAGGGATGGGCTACACACAGACAGCTGTGTTAAGTAGACAATGTACAATCACCCCCACAATGCCCTCACTTAGGTACCTACACGCCCGAACCACAGCCCCCCCCCCTGCACCCACGCAACCAACACCGCAATACCTGCCAGTGACAGGTAGCAGGGGGACCAGAACATACATGTGTAGACACCCGGTGTGAGCGGCCCCATTCCACCCAGACCTCCTGGTGACGCATAGCCCACTACCATGTGGCGAAGCACCATGGTGCAGGCTGCAACAGACAGCTTCTAGCGTGTGGGCATGTCCCGGCCAAAGGCCCCTCATAGCATGCCGGAATTCGCAGTACAACAGTAGGAGAGACCCTCTGAGAAGTGTTCCCTGTGTGTCCAGTGTGCCCCCTGAGCCCAGTGCTCATGGGGCACTTACCTGCACAGCTCCTCACTGGTACAAGCCATGGATGCCAACCAGTGGGGTGCCCATTGGCTCTTACTGGAGGTCATCGTTGAGTTGTACTGCCACCACACCAAGCTCCAGTGGATCATCACTGAGCTCCTCCAGCTGTACTCATGTGTCTGGGACTGCCTGGCCCATTTTGTTGCAAGCAGCCTTCTCGCCCACCACAGGCACCGACACATCCAGGTCATGTGCAGAGTGCACAGGCTGTATGGGGTTTACTGTAGGGCCATGCTGATTGCACGTGCCCATCCAACTGCCCTCAGGCAAGCAGCTGTTCGCCACTACTGGAGGAGGGTGGCCCTCCTCAGTGCAGTCATGCTCGCAATGCCCACCCAAAGGCACCTCTGGGCCATGCACATGGCCTAGCAATGGCGAGAGGGGGCCCAACACGATGGGACGTTGCTGCTTGGAGGGTCCACTTCTGGATGGATTGGTGTATCCACCGGCAAATAGCAGAGCTCCTGCAGCCCTGGCTGGAGAGATGGCACACCCCCATGCGGTCCCTATACCTCTCCTGCAGTGTGTGGGCATAGCAGTCTGGGCCCTGGCCACCACGGATTCCAGCCATTCCATGGTGCAACACTTCAATGTGGGGCTGACAACCGTCACCTCCATCATCTGTCATGGAGGTTGTGGAGGCGGTCCTCCTTGACTGTGTGATCCTGGTCATAGATCAGGAGGGCATGATGGCCGGCTACGAGGCTTCTGGGTTCCCGAACTGCCTTGGCTCTATCAATGACACCCATGTCACGATCCTCCATCCCCTCCCCCCATGATGATGCAGCCCAGTACATCAACAGGCACGGATACCATTCACTGCAGCTGCAAGCCTTTGTCGATCACCGGGGTTGGTTCACTGATATCTTCACTGGCCACTTCGGCCGCAGCCATGATTCTTGGATTGTCACCATCTTCCCCTCTTGGCACGGATGTACAGGGGGTACTATGCCAACATGTGGAAGACCCGGATTGAGGGGGTGTTGATGCCCCCCTGCATAATTGGGGACCCAGACTATCCACTGCTCTGATGGCTCATGAAGGCACATCCAGTGACCTGGAACTACAGGGAGTCCCTGTACAACACCCGGCTGTGCACACCGAGGAGCGTGGTCGAGAGGGCCTTAGGTGCCCTCAGGCAGAGATGGAGGTGCCTTGCCGGGCACCTGGACTACTCGGTTGGGGACCTCCTTGCTCGTCATTGGTGCCTGCTGTGTTTTTCACAATATCTGCGAGAGCGATGGGGCAGCTCTAGGGTATCCCATGCCACAATGGCCATCTGGCCCGGTCCCACTTTATGTGAATGAGGCGAACCCCAGAGAGTACCGTTATGCTAAGCAGATCAGAGCAGCACTTACTAGGCACATATCATGGGTGCCCCTGCCCTGAGGCTACCGTGGTGCCACAGAGGAGTGTGCCCTATGGATCCCCAGAAGTCCTCGGTACCAGCAAGCTGTAGCCCCTCACCATGTCCCGTGTGTGCTCCCTCCCCTCTGGGTCCCACGAGGTGTTTGCCCCATTGCCCCAGGTTCCATTGTGTGGTACTCCTGGCATAGCCGTGCCCAACAGGGACACAGCCTGCCCCACTACACGCAGGGTCCCCGCACTGATTAGCTAAGAATGACAGACATTATTATTATAGTGTATAACGGTGCATTTATTTTATTTACATTGCCCTCCGTGCCCTACTTCCCCCTCCCATTACCCCTTCTCCCTGACCCATCCTGCTTCCTGGGCTGACCTCTCCCTTGCCTAGCAGACGCCTCCATGGCCTGTGATCCGCCCTTGCCTGCACTGGCATCCCCCTCCAGCAGTTCCTGACTCTGGCCCAGGTTCTGCCTGTCCTCTGTGGCTGGTGTTGGGGGCTGGACCGGACCTGGTGATGCCTGTTGCTCCTGCACCTGCCTGGGTGGCTGCTGCCATCGCATCCCCTCTGCGATGGGCAGTAGAATGCATGGGCCCTGAGGTCAGGGCTTCTGCAGGTGCTGTGGGATGGGCGCTAGCGGTGGGATGGGTGGTGGCTGTGGGGCTGCAGCCGGTATGGTGCGCGGGGTTGCAGTTGCCATTATGTATGCGCTCATGGTTCCTGCATGCAGCAGCAGCAAGGTGCCGATCTCGAGCGACCGATCCATTTTCCTGGAGTGCTCGGAGCCCAGGCAGTCGATGGTAGCTGTCATCCGCTCGAATGCCTCCATTTGCCTGGTGTTATCCTGTCTCTCCAGTCTCCTCTCCTTCTGAATCTCGACCAACAGGTGCCTGACCCACCCCTCCACCTGCTGCATGGCTCTGTTGACTGTCACCTCCATCCTATCTATGAATGCTAGCATCGCCTACCCCTGCTCTGTGATTGTACGCAGGATCTCCTCTGCGAGGTCCTCCTGCTGGCGGCGTATGCATGCCCTTTGTTCGCACATCCGCTGGACTGGTGACAAGGGTCCCTCTTGTGCCCAGCCTGGCTGCGTTGGCCGTGGGTCTGTGGGATACAAATTAGGTATGCTTGGTTGGGCACCCATTAGCTGCATGTGTACCTCACCAGATCAGGGTTAAAGAGGGGGCTGGGATCCCTGCCTGTCCGTGCCCCCTTCCCTTGGGTGGTCAGGTCCCCTCCCCTCCGTCCATGTTGCTGTGTCCTGCAACCCCACCCTTGTTTCCTTGTGGGCACCCTCAGCACCCCTTCCGGCAGCTCTGTGTCACATTCCCTTGAGCTCCCCGGGGGCCATTTATACATGTCCATCCACTCCCCCTTGTGCTGTTTCCCTCTGTCTACCTGTCAGTCTGCCCCCCTCCCACCCTCTCACCTTGTTTCTCCCACTGTGCCTCCTCAGCATCAGCCGCCAGCAGCTGTGGGTGCTGTTACATTGGGGTGCATGTGTCCTGTGCCCCTCCCGCACCCACTTCCACCTCTTGGCACCCAGTGGGACCCGTCCCTTCAGCTTACCTTCCTCCATGTGTTCCACCGCACCCAGTACACCTCCCCCTCCATTGCCTCCATGCTTGTGGGAAGGGGGGAGAGGTTAGTACCGTTCCCTACCTGTTGTTCCCCCCCCTCCTCCCTCAACTGTGTCCATGCTGGCCCATGTCCCTACCTTTGATGTCTGTCTGAGTCCTCCATGGCTGGCTTCTCTATGGGGCTCTGCTCCGAGTGCTCCCCTTGTGTCCACTGGCTCAGGGTCACCAGTGTGTCATCATCGGGGGCCCCTGGCCCAGACATGGGTCATGGGTTCCCCATGCCTGTCCATGATGGGGGCCTTTTGCTCCCCGAGGTCCCGGGCTGTTCTTTTTGGGGTGGGGGTCAGCAACGTGTGTGGGTGTTGTCATGGGTGGTGGTACCTCATCCCTTGTCCGGCCCTGCACCATGGCACTTCCTACCAGCCTGGGGGCCATGATGGAGCCCTTCATGTCCAGGATCCGGTCAAGGGCATCATAATAGGGTGTGGTCCTAGCTGCATGACCAGACCTCTGGTTGTTGTCCTTTATATTCTTGTAGCCCCTCTTTAGCTCCTTGGCCTTGGACCTGCATTGTGCTGCAGACCTGTGGTATTCTGACTCTTCCATCTCCTGGACTATCTGGTCGAACATGTGCTCGTTGTGCTTGTTGACTGCGAGCTCAATCTGGTTTTCAATGGACCCCCAGATCTTCATGAAGTCCTGTGTCTCTTTGAATCCCCACTGCCCCCTTCTCTGTTACCTCCATTTCCCTGCTGGCCCCTCCAGCTCTGGTGCCACCTTGTCCTGCTCATCCTCCTCATCCTCCTCGTTGGTGTCCTGTGGGGGTTACGGGACTTGGGCTCTTTTACTGCTCTGTTGAGTCGACATGGGGGGTTGGGTGCTGTGCATTATCCATTACGGACCCCACCTCCCACTCTGTGGCTGTCCACTGCCCTTGCACCCCCCCAGCTGTCCCCCCAACAGTTGTGGTATCCTTACCCATTTTGTGGGGGCCCTCCGTCCCCTGTTGGGTGTCCCCCTGTGGGTTCTGCATGTGCTGCTGCAGCTCTTCCTCGTGCTCCATTGCCGTGTCATCTCTCTTCCTATTCTCGATCTCTGTTGTCTCGCCTCCTCATTCCCCTGCTGCTGTGTGCCCTTTAAATATCCCTCCTTGTTCCATTTGTTTGTCGTTGCCTGGCAGCAATGTTGCATACATTCTCCACAGCTGGGGATCGTTGTGTGTGATCACGCCTGGAGGTTGCTGTTCAGACATTACTTTTGGCTGTTTCCCGGTGGGAATTGCATTGACCATGGTTCTAGACCTAGGGTAATTTCAGACGTTACAAGATCACGCTCAACCACGGACAATCCCCTGTGGTGGTGGATGGTCCCATAATGTCTGGCTTCTCGCCACAAGATGTTCACCATGGCGAACCACTGGCAGTGAGCAAAATTACCATGCTTTCGAGGATGGTCCGGGCACCATCCCTGAAAGCGTGGTTAATTGAACCACGACCCGGAATCGACGGATGGTAACGTCTGTTACCGCCGTCGATTGTTGGCCATGGCCCAGACCCTGGGACGGAATTGGGCGCAGCGCCCGGATTGGCGGCTGCGTCCACCCATCTCCAGGAGGGTGAACTGCTGGGGGAGTGTGGGGTGGGGCTGTGCGGCTGCACATTGCACCGCACAGCCCCGCCCCCACCCCAGATTCCCCGCCGGAATCAGATAGCTCATCTGTTGATGGGCCGTTCTGATTCCGGCCGGGAATCAGAAAGGTGATTCCATGACGGGGCCAATAGGCACCCTGTCACGTCTGAAATCACCCCTGGTCTCATCCCGAGTTCCATAACTGTGTTTGGCTTTGGCTCCTACTGGTGATTGACTGGGGTGAACATCTAGATGCTGCTGAACAGACATTCAGGGATATTTGGCCACACTGGGGGGTTGTGTGTGATTCAGTGGGTATTTTCAGACGTGATGGAGCGGCATTCGTCCCGTCACGGAAACAACCCTTGGATTCCCCACCAGGATCACCCTGTCATGGCCAACAGATGTGCCGGGGGATCCTGATGGGGAATCGGGAAGGGGTTGGGCCGCGCCCCGCAACATGCAGCTGCATGGCCCCACGCTCCCCCACCGCCCGCCCTATGGGGAGACGGGCGGGTGCCGCGACCAATGCGGCCACAGCGCCTGTCCGAAATGACCACGCCCCAGAATCCCGGTGGGGATTCCGGGCCGTGATCACCATCCAGACGTAACGGGCCCCTTCATCCCTGCCAGGAATCCCATTCACCACGCGATCGGCACCGGCCCTGTGGGTTCAGCCGATCGTGTGGTGAATGTGATTCCCGGCGGGGATTGAGTGTGGGTAACATCTGGGGGGGAACTTCTAGTTCCCCAACAGACATTACGGGACCATTCCCCACCACAGGGAATTGACTGTGGTTGAGTGTGATCTCGTAATGTCCAGTGTGTGTAAATACCCAGTGTGGTTGACTTGATCTTGTAACATCTGAAATTACCCATAATAACAATCTTCAAATATCTAAAAGTCAGCCACATGACAAGGAGCCGTTCCTCTTTGGAACAGGGGATAAGGTTAGAAATAATGGATTCAAATTACAGGAAGGTAGATTTTGGTTAGATATCAGGAAAAAAATCCTAACGGTAAGCATTTGGCAGTGGGACAAGGTGCCTAGGCTAGTCATAGGCTTTCTGTTACTGGAGGTTTTCAAAAACAGGCTGGACAGCCATCTGTCAGAAATGATTAAGGGCATTTTCAGACAAGACACTCTACACCCACTACACCCCACCCACCCACTATACACGTTGCAGGGCTTCAGTGTTTCCCTATGGGTACCATGTGACATGTATAGTTGGTGTGAGGTGGGTGGGTAGTGGGTGGGGAGTGTCTTGTCTGAAAATGCCCATAGTTGTAGTAATCCTGTATCCAAAGAGGGAATTGGACTAGATGACCCCAAGACCTCTTCTAACTCTCATTCTTTGATTACCTTACAAAGGAGAATGATTTGGCCCTCTAAGCAGACAGTGCTGCTATAAACATGCAAGTCACTTGCTTTTGAAGTTTTATGTCCACTGAAAGTCAAAGAAGGTGAGGGCCTAGCTCCCCTAGGCTTGCAATATAATAATAACAATAACAACAACAACAACAACAACAACAATAACAATAACAATAACAATAACAATAACAATAACAATAACAGTAACAGTAACAGTAACAGTAACAATAACAATAACAATAACAATAACAATAACAATAACAATAACAATAACAATAACAATAACAATAAATAAAACTCCAATCAGGTAGAATTAGTAACAACAGCACTCAGGGCCAGATTTAGACTTGTGAGGCCCAAGGTATAGATAAAATGCAGGGCACATGAGGGACCTCCCCTGTGGCCCCACACCCTCAGGCAGACCCTCTGCGGGGCACTGGGGGTGGTCATATTTGGGGTCCTGCTAGGAGAGAATGGGGGCCCTGTACCATGTCCTGTGAAAATGAAGGAAATTGCAAGGCCCCAGAAGTAGAGAAAATAGCAAAGCCCCAGGAAAATTGTCCTGGGTTGCTTTGTGGATAAGGCCAGCCCTTGCCCAATGCACATTTGAAGGGACGAACCTGGCAAATGATGTGCAGTTACAGTTCCCACTGATTTCAGCAACAACTGAGTGCAATCGAGATCTTCCAAGAGGATTCCAAGACTTCACAGGATCAGAGCATAATGTAGAAATTTAGCTGCCTTCTATTTTGTTTCTTATAATGACATGCTCTTCATCGCATGCTTCATTGTATTATTTTGATACTTGATGATAGCTATACACCTGCACTGTGAACAAACAGATACAAATTTGATGTTTAACAATCTAGCAAAAGATCAAACGTAGAAAAAAGGGTAAGTGTTTAATATGGTGAAAGACATTTGTGATTTGTAGGAGTGTGCAGCACTTACCTCTTTTGGTCTCATTTTCCGGGTTAAAAACCCATCATTTTTTGTTTGTTTGTTTGTGTGTTGTTGTTTTTTTAAAAAACATGTTCGTTTTTGCTCAGCTTTTAATCTTTGAAAAATATTTTTTAAAATAAAATACAGTAGTCATTGTGCATGCCCCAAATCACCCCCAGACCATCCCATGCATGTGTACCTTTTTCCAAAATTCCAAAATGGGGGCGGTACCGTTGCTGCCATTTTTGAAAAGAGCAGCCATTCTGTGGGACCATGGGTAAAAACAGACATGACGCTAACCACCCTTTAACCACCCTTGGTGGTTATTTATGCATGTTGCAGGGCTGTATTGGTGCCCTATGCAGCCCTGAAACATGCATAAATGACCAGCAAGGGTGGTTAAAGGGTGGTTAGCGTCATGTCTGTTTTCACCCCATGTCTATCTTGGTTTTTGTAAAGCACCAGGTACATCGCTGATGCTATATTATTAATAATAATAATAATAATAATAATAATAATACAGAGAAAGCTTTTTTCACATGCGGAGATTGGCTTCCCTTTTCCAAAATGAAGCAATGCTGCTGGCACCATTTTGGAAAAGGGCTGTGTATGTGAAGAATAGCCCTGGTGGCCATTTTGCACATGTACATTCCTTTTTGTAAAATTATGAATGGAAGAAAACCTATATTGGTAGCTTATTCACTCATTTTGGGGGCTTTAGTTACTAAAATGAATGGGACTCCATGTGCTTTATTAATTAATTCATAAAAACTAAACCCTAAACTAAACACACCCCTAGTGATTGGCAATTCCACAATTTGGAGAAGTCACTTTAATGGATTAAAATAATTTCTGACAGCCATTTTCCTCCCCAAAATAGAAATTAAATCAAAATAACCAGTTCACGGTGCAAAACTGCAAGGAAATGCTAACTGAAAGCTCTAATTAAGAGTAAATAAAAGTAATACTAAGCTACCTATATTCCATATCTATAAACTAACTAATTTATATATCTGTGCTATATAAATAAATATAATATATATTATATGTAATCTACGTGTGCATAAATTAGGCTCTTCCATTTTAAAACTAAGAAACTCTTTCCAGCTGCAACATAGGCACCTCAAAGAAATAATATTCTGTTCAGGAAGGTTCATGAAGCGTTAATCATAATACATCCATTTAATTAATGGAAATGTATGCATTTTACTCAAATTTTAATAAAATGCTTTGATCAGGACTGGGAATCTGCAAAGCAGATTTTTTTTAAAGAAGACTTAAATTTAAATAGCACTGCAGGCACCAATCTTAGAGAGAGAAAAAAGAAGTTGTGTTTTGATATAATTATTCTGCCCTTTGTATGTTTTTAAAAAATAAAAACATTAGAATCAACTTTTATTATGTGAGAAAAATGTGCACTCTAGAGTGTTTCCACTGCATATATCGGTATCTCAACATTTATTATGTGAGAAAAATGTGCACTCTAGAGTGCTTCCACTGCATATATCGGTATCTTAAAATGTAAAAAAACCACTATTTTTTTCTAAATACAAATTACTAAAAAACACCATTATGCTCTTGTTAATCACCAGCAGCAACACATATAGTTCCACTGGGAAATAATCTCATTTTACCTGACAAGTAAATAGCATAATGTATGTGGGAGCTCCTTTTCCATAGATTAAGGCTGTATCTCTGAGCAAATTGTAGTAAAATTTGATCTCTGAAGAGCTACAGTGAGCTACAAATGAAAGTTTCAAAAGCACAATTTGGAGCAAAACTACAGTGCTTAGAGAAGTGCCATTGGCATACATATTGTTTTACACCAAGTACAAAGAGGTTCAGCAGATGATTTATTTAATTATTTGTTTGTTTATTTTTGCAAAAAGATTTGCCTCATTCCATTTTATGTATTCCAGGACTGTGCTAAATCCCAGAGAACAATTTCACTTTGGGACCTGGAATGGAAACAAAGTCAGGCTATTCCCTGGTTATATTACAGCTCCTTTGATCTACTTAGGAGGCATGAAAAGTTCCTATCTAGCGGCTTATGAAATTTACGTTTAAGTGGACCACTGAAAACCCTCAACATTTTTTGTAGATCACAAGATTAGTTATTTCAGCCAATACCACAGCCATCTCAGGGAGACAGAGTAGGAATGACCAGAATGACCATAATACAAACGCACTAGGTATATATTGATAATGCCCATGTGGTTGGTGGGAACCAAAGTTTACTTTGCTGTTGTCTCTGATGTCACAGCATAACAAAACAGTTGGACATTAGGGATGGGGGAACGCGATTTGGAAGTTCGGAGTTCGGACCGGACTCGACCAGTTTGGTCAACCAAACTCCCGAACCGAACTCTATTTTCGAACCGAACCGAATTTCTGTATTCGGCTCTGTTTGCCCATCCCTAAAAGATAATATTCCATTTAGTTCAATGGGGTTTGAATTTCTGAACTCAGACCGGCTCGAATAGTTCAGTCGACTGAACCGAACTTCTGAACCGAATTTCCGAACTCAGTTCTGTTCGCCCATCCCTATTGGACACTGTTGTTAATCACTTTTCACTGTGCACAGTGATCAATGATCTTTCATCCACTAATCTATACTGTAAGATAGGTTGTAGGGATGGGACTTTTGGCAAAATATTGGTTCTCTGTTTCATCGGTTCTCAGTTCTCCCTTTATCGGTTCTATCATATGTATCAGTATTGGATCTTTAATATTGTAGTTTTCGCCACTGAAATCAATGGAAAAAATGACAAAGTTAAAAATCCAATAAAAAAGCAATACAAAAGAACTGATATTGCCAATACTCAGAATTATTGGTTTTATCAGATTAGAACCGAGAGCACCATCATCATCCACTATTGTTTTCGGCAATACTGAGAGTCTCATCCCTGGTAGGTTGTGATTATTCCCATTTTACAGATAGAGAACAAAGGCTGAGAGATGTGACTTGCCCAAGGCCACCCACTGAGTTTGTGGCTAAGTTACAATTTGAACCCTGATGTTCTCAGTCCGTCTAACATCTTTTTCACTAATATCTCCTGAGAAGAAGTGCTGATGGCAAGCCTCCACCATTTCCCATGCCCCAGTCCAACCATGAATTCTAAACTGTACTGTTTAACATGACTCTGTTATCCTCTTACCATAAACTGTAGTTTGGGAACATCTGAACGCAACATGAAATTTCCTCTGGTGCAAGGGTTTCTTCACACATCCCGCTCCTGGCATTGGTGTGTACAGTTATGTAAATGAAAACCATGTGATTTTTCAGTTTGTCCTCCGATAGTTAGATCTGTGTTCTTGACTATTGTAACCCAAACTCACCTCAGCTGAGCACGACTGCTGCACAGGTGAAAATATTCTCCATTGACTCTAGGAGAAATCTTTTCTTAATATTTTTCTTTTCTTTTGAAGGTCACATTTTCAATTAACTTAACATTTTCAAAATGAGGAGACACTTTACATAACAAATAAGATGCAGCTTCGTCCACTCTAAAATGTTCTATGAATCCTTGCTTTTGGGAATTGTTTTTAAGCCATTGATTTTTAAGAAAGTACTATTTTGAATGCAATGTAAACACGTTTTTCTTTCTAAATAGATTAATTTGCAGCTTGCATTACAAACCAAATACTGTGACAGCGTACAGTGATTAGCAGGATGAGCAGGGGCCCTGCAAGGAACTGGAAACTCAGGGGCTGATAAGTCACCTGACCAACACCTGGGAGGACGCTAGAGAAGAGAAACAGTGTGGACCTGACTGTTGAGCACTGAGGAACTGACAGCTCTCACTGGAGCCAGGGATTGTGAAGCCTAGACAATCCCAGAAGTCAGGAGCAAATCCTGGAAAAATGCCTACCTGGAAGTCCAAGGCTTGGATGAGCCAAACCAACCAAAATAGCCTGGAGCCAGGACACGGGATTCAGGTGGGAGATACCTAATGTGTACGGTCCTTTTGGTTTGGCTAGTCTTCTAGAGGACCCAGCAAAGCTGGGAGAATCCCAAATATACTGGAGGTCTGGGTCTGCCTAGAGGGGAGTAGGGAGGACAGACAAAAAGCACACCCAGCACAACCAAAGAGGCACTGGGGTATATACTGTGGGCAGTAGCATGAGCTAATAATCTAACAAGGGCAACAAAGGGGGATTGTGACCTGTGTGCTGCCACAAATACATACAAAAGGTTTTTTCTTAGATTCAGAACTTACTCTTCCAACCTGTACTCTCAGGAAAATCTCTCTTCCTCTGAGTCTATGGGCTTGATCTTGAAAGATGCCAAGCACCCTGTCAGATTGAAGACTTAATTATAAGTGTAGGATCAGATACAGGCAAGTGCATACTGTTCAACTACAGAAGGGCCCCGCAAACCTGGCCCCTGTTGGTAACACTCCCTCCCTCCCGGTGGCAGAGGGAGAGGGGGACAGGACCAGGGGATTCCCACAGCAGCTTTGGGTCAGGACTCCAACCTCAACAGGGGCTGAAGAGCGGCGTGCCTGTCGGCTGCCACAGCCTCCAGCTTTTCCAGCACTTGAGGGGGCTGGGAGCCGGTTAGGCTCGCCCCCTGACATAACACAGCCCAGCACAGCCTGCTTCCTGGAGCCAAGACAAGCCAGGCCACAACCAGGACTGGGGCTCTTTGACCCCTGTTGGTAACACTCCCCCCCTCCAGGTGGCAGAGGGAGAAGGAGGTGGGTCCAGGGGATTCCCTCAGCAGCTTTGGGGCAGGGCTCTGGCCCCGGCAGCGACTGAAGAGCAGTGTGCATAGCTGTGCCATAGCAGGCACACAAGTGGGGCCTGAGGAGCTGGGGATAAAAACTCTGGGAGCCTGAGGAGGTGGTAATTTGTGGGAGGAGTGGAGGACTTTATAGTATTTCAGTGGGGGGGGGGGTTGTATTGTGTCTATGATGGTGGGTGGGATATTAGGAGGGATGGGGAATGTTTGGGTTAGGGATGGGGGACTGGAAGGATATTTTGGGGGAGGGGGAGTATCTCCCCTGCTGCCAGTGTGAGCAGGCCAGGGGGGGCGGGCTGACAGGGAGGAGGGGTGTGGCTATTGGGATTGTGATGGGACGGGGGATATATGGTCCTAAGAGAGGGGAGGTGAGATTGGTGAGGCAGGACAGGTGCTTGTTGTATATCCCACTCACTATTCCCAGGCAGAGGGGTAGGTGGTTCTTGGTCAGAGGACCCCCGACCCTGTGATGGTTCTGTTGAATGCGAGATCAGTGGTTAATAAACCAACAACAGTCCAGGAAATAATCCTGGATTATGCCACCAATCTTGTATGTATCACGGAAACCTGACTGGATAATGAATCGGGGCCTATTCTGGCTGGTCTTGCTCCAGCTGGGTATTCTGTGCAGCATCAGCTGCGGTTGGAGGGACAGGGGTGGTGATGTAGTCATGATCTTTAAGGAAGGATGGTCTGTGAGGAGGTATCTGGTGCAATCCATTTTGAGTATTGAGGGTCTCCACCTTGTGTTTGATTTGGTGGGGGACAGTTTGGGAGTGCTGCTGGTATACCATGCAACTACCTGTGCAGGGGCCTCCCTGCATGCTCTAGAGGAGATGGTGTCGGAATGGTGTTGCAGTCCCCAAACAAAATAGTCTTGGGGGACCTCAACACTCACGCTGATGCCACCATTGGGGGAGCGTAGCATGAGCTCCTGGCTGCCATGACAACCATGGGCCTGTCCCAGATGGTTTTCAGCCCAGCACATCAGGGGGGACATACCTTAGACTTTGTGTTTTGCACTGGCCTTGAGAGGGGTGTTCCATTAAGATTACAGGGGAATCCATTAAGGGTTCATTAATCCCCTTAATCCATTAAGGGGATTCATTAAGGTGATCCCCTTAATGGATCCATTAAGGGGATCCCCTTTATCCATTAAGGGGATCCATTAAGGGGATCCATTAATGGGATCCCCTTAATGGATCCATTAGGGGGATCCATTAAGGGAATCCATTAAGGGGAAGATTACAGCTGTGCCCTTGTCATGGACAGACCATTACCACCTGCAGACCTTGCTCCTGGGACATGTCTGCCCCTGGAAGGGTGCTGAGCTGATTCGAATGGTTCATCTCCGTAGGATGATGTAACTGGAATGGTTCCGCAATACTCTTGGGGATATACCCTCTGAACTTGATGACCATCCCATATATGACTTCGGGTGTCTTCAGATGTTACGAGATCACGCTCAACCACAGTGAACAACGCTTAACCCCCCCGTGGGGCCAAAGGGCCCTGAACGTCTGAACGGCGCGCGCCAGATGTTCATCACGCTCAATACCCACATGGGGTCAGGTTCAACCATGCTTCCCGGGCTAGCCGGGGGAAGGTCCCGGGAAGCGTAGTCAAACGAACCCCCACAGGGAACCAAGCAAAAGTAACGTCTGGACGCCAGTCCCCGGGCGGAATGGAATGAAACGAGCCCCAGCCAGGGACGAGGCACGCAGCATCGCTGCCGGGCAACCAGCAACAACACAACCACCAGAGGGAGATTTAAAGCGAGATCAGCAGCAAGCAAGCGTGGCAGGATGGAGCGAGGAGGGAGGCGGAACAGAGCGGAGGCACAGAGAGCGACAGTGGTGGGCCAGGAGGCGGAGGAGGTGCAGGCAGGCCCAGCGATGCAGGTGGAGGGGGCACAG